>VZRF01007596.1:1324272-1382511 GCA_013396875.1 Vireo altiloquus
CGCTTAGTCACGGATCCTCCCCTGGAGTGGCGTTGCGGGTCTCGCCCGGCCGGGGGAAGCGCGGCCCGGGGGCTGGGCAGGGAGGTCCCGCGGGCGGGCCCGGGCCCGTTGGGACTCGCGCCGGGCCGGTGCGGGGCCAGGCCGCCGTGAGGGGCTGCGGGGAGCGCGGCCGGGCTTCGTCCTGAGCGGCGCCGCGCATCAGGTACAGCTCTCGGTACTGCTGGTGGAAAGCCCTCCTTCAGCTTCCCAGCAGTATTTTAAGCGCTTAATCAGTCAACGGCGAGAAATATTTAGTAAAATGTTTAAATTGGCCTAAAAAGCGAGGGGTTTTGGCAGAGGCGTTGGTGGGGTTTGAATGCGGTTTAGACGAAGAGACAGTGTAGCGTCCCATTGGGACGGTGTTGCTAGACTGGGTCGGGGTTTCCTCTCACACCCATTTTCTGTGGGAGCATGTGCAGACAATGTATTCAGCTTAAAAGTTTTCCCTGCTTTTTTCGCATACATTCTGCAAGGAAACCTGTATTACTGAAAGCGATGTCTTCAGAGTCAGTGATGTCTTCAGAGTCACCTTTTGTGCACAATGATTATTTTGGGGGCGGGGGGAGGATTTCTCTGGGATTTTTTTTGTCATGTCCACTGTGTGGCTAAGTGTACTGGAAGCATTCTTTCTTGACTGAATTTATTTTTGCTTTGCAAATATATAGGTTTTGTCACTCATGGGTGGTATTTGTAACAGTTTTGAACTCTGTTGCTTTTACTGTGTTATTTTCTTGCATTGATTTATGTAGGAATGGGGAATAAATGTTTATACAGTAGTTCAAGGTATGCTTATCCACCAAATTAAGTGTGTGATTGTACAAGCCTAGTCTAGTTTTGACTTACATTGAAGTAACAGAATTGGTAAGGTTAGGAAGAACCACAGTGCGTCATCTAGGCCAACCTCCCTGCTTAAATCAGAGTAATGCTGAAGGTGTAGTGGAATGGGCTTCAACATGAGCCAAAATAATTTACAACCTCCAGATCTAAGCGTTATCAATCCCAAAGCAAATTAGCGTGTCTTCAGTTCTGTCACTTGTACTGAAAAAGTAAATCTGGCATTATGTGTGTCTACTCAGAACATGTCCCTCCTTTTTGCTTGTATAGGCTAACAGTGTACATCATCACTAGAAGAGAGCTGCACAGGCTGATATTTTTGCTCTTAAGCTTCCAACTTTAAGGGTATTCCCAAATGGAAAGCATAGTTCTGTAACTGTTTCCATGGGGGAAACAAGCAGGATTTGTTCCTCTGCTAGGTGACCAGTAGTGTGTTTGTTGAATTAAACTAAAGTACAAAAAACATGTCCTTGCTTAGGAGGATCTCCAAGTACTTGTCTTCACTGAGGAAGCACACTTATAATTTAATGATGAAGACAAAGCTCTGAAGTGGTGTGCTTTGAAAAAAGATGCAGGAAAGAAATTCCACATGAACAGAATTTGCTCAGATATGAATTGGGGCCACAAAATTTTCTACCTACACTGTAAGAATTTTGTGTTATTTCTACTATGGTACCAAGTGAACTAGTGTTATTGGTCTTTATTAATATTACTTTAGTACCTTAAGGTAATTCTATAGATCAAATGGAGTTTGTTAGCATGTTATTTTTTCTTCAGTGCCTTCCAAATTTAATGTTAAACTTCTGTTTCTAATACATCAACAGAAATTGGCTCGGATTAGGGCCAGTTGGAGCAAGATGGACTAAATTCCCTTTCTCAAGTTAATTACTCAATTTATACAGTTTTTGTGCTGTGAGTGTTTTTAGTCAGGTCTTCCACTAGTAACTGTAGACTGCTGGCAGATTGAGAAAGTTTGGGAGTTCATGGGTGAATAACTCCTGTTAAATTTGGGCAGTTCTTAGTTCCTAATGTGTAACATGATCAGTGGCCTTGGCAAATACAGTTCAGCTTTAAAACTGATCACTACACTGGAGTTTGAAGTTTTATGCTTTCAGTGGAATAATGGATTATTTGAAGGCCAAAGGGTAGCTCAAGCAAGTAATCTCATAGATGCCAATGTAAGAATTAGCATGAATAAGTCATGTTATTTGGCCTGAAATGTTAGCTTTCTGATAAATGGTAAGTCTACCAGTAGTTTTATATCTAGGTTCAATTAAAAGCTTTGCTCTTTTCCAGATGTAAGGATTTAGAGAATATTAATTTGTTAGTAGGTGCTACTCAGTTTGTGAGCATGAATGGAGTTGATAATTTTGTTTGTTAGATAGGTGCTCGTGAGGGGTCTTACTCCTTCCAGTCATAAATTCCTGGTGGAGTTACAGTTTGGAAAGGATCTATAATTGCTCTATGAAAAAGATAGGCTTGTATAGCTGTATGATAATTAATAGGACTCAGCTACTCGGGAGTCTTGCATTCCTTTTGTGACAAAGTACCTTTGAAACTTATTGTTGATCAGGATGGACAATGGGTCTTTTGTAGCTGACATTAAATCAAAGACAAAAAAAAAAAAGATCTCAAACTCCTCCATTCATGAGTCACATGGATTTGTCTTCAGCTGTGAGCTGAATATTTTGTGTGCCACAGGTACTCAGATACTCAACCTGTATCACAGGTACTCAACCTGTGAGTTCTACCTACATCAGCTTCAACACAGTTTTATTGCACGTGTTATGCAGTGGAACTGACAAAAGATTTTAGAAGTATATCTGGCAGTTCAAGTCCCAGACTCAGTGTTTTCTGTCTTTCTTTTATTGATGAGTTCTGTAGCACAGAAAAATAAGTACTATTTCACACAACAGCTGCTTTTCAACTAGTGCCATATAAAAATGTAATTTTGTTGTTCTGTTCTTGATCCTCCTCTGCTGGCTGCTTAAATACAGTGTTCTTATCAGCTCATAGAAAAAGTGTAGTTAGTAACATGATTAGCTTGTTTTTGTTTGTTTTAAAAGAAGACTGTAGAATGTCAGTTATACTAGATGAGACAGTATATAGAAAAGAAATACTTTATGAAGTTCCCGTCTACTTAAAATACTTCTTCAATCTGTAGAATTTATAGAAAATTACTAGAACTTATCACAGTGTTTATGTTTTCTGAAATTTGCCTTAGTTACCAAAAAAGACACTTCACAATTGCTTCACAATTAAGCACTATGCTCTCATTTATGATTTTCTTTGAAGGAATCATTGAGGAGTTAAGGTCTAAGAGATCCATCAGAAGGTTTGTCAGAAGTTGTCATGTTTGACAATATGTGACATGTTTAGAAATGGTAGAAGTAGAAAGACAAGGAGTAATGTGATTATAATGTTATTGTGCACACATAACAAAATTCAGCATCTTTTGCTGATGCTTTTAGTGTTTGAAATACTCTTTTAATAAGTCCCTTTCTTTAGAGAAAGATTACTGTGCCTCTCTGCCTGGATTTATTAGACATCTGGGCATGCCTGACTGTGAATGCTGCCAAATTCCATGTTTAAGTTCTGAGTTCCCAAAGAGATTTTGAGTATCTTTGTTTCTTTTGCACCAAATTAATTATGAACATAAGCTGACTGAATGGGTTCTGATGGGTTTCTTCATGTTTTGAAGTGACTTTGTTCCACCATTACTAATTCATAGCATAGTCCAAGTGTTCATATAAGTTGAATTAAAAATGCTTTCTTTTTTTCACCTTCATCTATGTTTTGGCAAGTCAGCAATTTGGTGATTGTGGTTTATTTCTGAGAAGAATAATCACTTTCTTCATATAGAGGTGATGATGTTGAAAAAAGCTGTGTGGAGTCTAGTTGTACAAAGTAAATTTTTTGAGCTGATACGTTTGTGGGGGCTGCACACAGGAATGGTTCAGATTTAAAGAAACTTTTCTGAAGTTGCTTTCAAGTAATCTACTCAGCTGTGTGATGACTTTCAAGTATTTATGAATGTTTGCTATTGACTAACTTGTTAGTAGTCTAACGTGGGCAATGGTACCATCTCCTGTCCCCCTGCAGAACTTACATTGAACCTGGAGGAGAAGTGCTAAAGAGGGCCCAGAATGCAGTTCTGGCATAACCCTGTTTCCTAGAATGTCTTAATAGAGGTTCCCTAATTATTTACCCTATGTGGAGACTGAAGAGCCAGCATGACTGTACTTCCTTAGGCTGTGTAGGGTAGTGATGCTGTATTCTGTGTCAGAGTTTTAGTGGGACTTTGTAAGATGCTTGCTTCAGTGCATACTTTGAGTTTTGATCATTGGGTTGTTGACTGAAAAAGTCTGAGAGACTGTTATAAACCACCTCCAAACCCCTCTTTCAACCAAAAACCTCCAGCAAATTCTGTGCTTTGTAGCTTCCAGATAAATTTTTACAGCTCCAAGAGCAAGATCCAAGAGACCTGTTAAGTCCATAAAGTGAAGCTTAGGATGAAATCACAGTATAATTTCTTTTTTAGGGTGTTGCTGTTCAAGCCAAGAGAGCTTGGAAAGGAGAGTGGGAAAGAAAAGTGAAACTGAGCAGAAACAACTCTTTACTTTTTCTTTTCCCCCACTTACAGTAAGATGAAACTTTCAGAACTCTTATTTTTTTGAAAAGTAGGAAAATTGAAAGCATGAGCTGGATGGGCTTTTTTTTGGCATGCCCGGTCCTCACCTGACTCCTCACAGCCTGCTTACATTGATCACTGATAGGAACATTTGAGGATTATAAAAGTCTTTGTCCTTCCCTCTTTCTCTCTGCATCAAATCAAGTCCTGTAACTGAATACAAGGTTTTTGAAAACTTTTTGTCTACTTTTTTGTGCTTATATCTCTGTATAGCTTTTCTCATGTTTTTATATGGCTCAAGGTGCATGCATAGTGTTCTTTTAATCTTTTCTGATGTGCCAACCTTTGTGTGGTCTTCTACTCTACAGAACTCATCTTGTTGTTACCCCCTCCATTAAATCTATATACTTCCATACCTCAAAGTATTAAGGAAAATGTAAACAACCTGTCTGAAGTTGAAATAATCAGACTTGTGACAGACATAACTACTTTTATTGCATCTCTTCTTGTCAGGCTTCATCAGTACTTTGTAAACTCTTTTAAGAGGAAACCTGCTCAGGCATTGTCACTGAAGGGCTTTTTAGTTTGCGCTAGGGTTAATAGAGGGTGTGGGTAATACTGTGCTCTTGAGGGAATACACCATGCAGACAAGGATTTCCTGGATAGTGTAAAACTTTTACAAGAGCTAGAGAAAGGCCTCTTGCTCGTCTCCCAGGTGACAATTGGATATGAGGAGGTGAAACATTTCCAGTCTGGATAAGAGGGAACAAAACTTCCTTCCAATTGTCCCCTGTCCAATTTTTGCACTATATAGGACACAAGTTGCTGTACAAGAGAATTAAGTACCAAAAGTGCAGGTTTTTTGGCACTGAGGTCCATAATGGAGAGCCATCCAACAGCACCTTCCACTCCTGAATCCACTTACACTGGCCTAAGTGATTAAGTTAGCACTTTTAGATGAACCTAAGGAGAGATCTGTGACTTGAACTGAAGGCAGACCTTGGCTTGCACAGCTTGGTATTTGTAAAATAGAATATATTAAAAAGTCTTTCTAATGGCAGTGTCCTGCAACAGTTGAAAGGCTAAACAAAAGAATGGATTTCTCAGAGTTCATCTTCCTGTTCAGTTCTCGTAAGAACTCAATCAGCCACCTGTGAGTTTTGCAGATAACTGATGTCTGTACCTAAGTGGCTTGTTACTCTCTGTAAGCCAACTTATTAAAAAGTAAAATATTTAATATCTTTGAAAATAGTAAAGATTTATGTCAGGAGGATGGTACTTGCACACGTTGCCATTGCAGTCTTAGAAAAACCTGGTGTTCTACATAAAGTGACTATATGAACACAGTGACTATAAAGAATAGAGTTTTTACAGACATGATTAACACTGGAGAAAATTAATGAAAACCAAATTGTTATCAGACAGGAATAATCCTATTACTGTATTCTGGAAAAACACATTAAAAAACCCCCATAGAACAACATTTTAAAATCAATGGTGCTACTTCTGCTGTTAATTTAGCAAATACTGTATGTGCCAAGATTTCCTGTGACACAAGAGTTTCCAATATTCCCTATTACATCTAAGTTACTTCAGCCAAAATTTAAAAATAACATAAAAACTTTACTGCATTTTGGTTCCAGTCTGGAAAATATAAGAAGTTGATGGAAGAAGTCTACAGTTTTACATTTCTGAAAGGAAAGACATCAAGAAGGGCCATAAGATGTGTTTCTCTTGCCCTTTTTAGCCTTTTATCACCTGGTATAGACTTGAATAAGGCAGAATATCACAGAACAGCAGCCAGGTAACTTCTGTAAATTTGGGATTTTTTTTTATTGAAATCCAAAATCTTAGTAGAGGATGACTACCGAAGACAGAATGAGACCCAAAGACTATGGATGAAATAAATGTGGCTGGAACAAAGCAATTTGAAGTGCAGCAGTAGACAGCATGATTTGAAGTAAATGAATGATTGTTTTGGACCATGATTTCCAACCTAGGTTTCTGTAAACAGCTGTTTATGCATTGGCAATGAAAACCTGCTCTGCCTAAAATTTAGCATTAAAGAGCTAATAGTTTATTAAATGTTAAAGACTGCCAGTAAATATGTATTTTCAACAGGAATTGTGAAATTTGGATGTATTTTTCCAAAAGTGATTCAACAAAATACGTTGCAGAAAACAACAGCTGTATTTATCTTTAATTCTATGAAAATATATCTGCTGTAGTACAAGGCAAGCTTCAGGTAAGTCCTAAATGTCTTGATATATCACCTATGGGTGCACACTTGCAAAATAGTAAAGTAAAATAGCCTGGCATAAGCTAATTAATATTAATAATAAGAATACAGACTCCTTTTATACCACCTTCTCATCTTTGTTTCAACTAACCTCTTTAATTTGCAAGGAATGTGATATTAATGCAGAACTGCAACATGGATAACACAACAGACCAAAAAAATCCAGTTTTTTGAAGTATGTTTATTCATTTGTTTTGAGAAAAGCTCTGTCAATTCTAGTTTGACTTTCAAATTAATAAGATGGTGTGAAATGTTGTGAGACCTCGATATCAATGCTACGTGGTTCTAATTGGTTAAAATAGAATACTCTTCATGGAGAGCTAGCAAGAGCTAACAGATTTATGCCTGAGCCTTTAATTTATATTTTCTGAATTTTCATTTTTTCTGCTGACCATTAAGGAATGTTTTATATTGTCATCTTCTTCAGACACTTAGCTCATTGTAAATAAAAATGACTTAGTTGTAACTGAGAAAGTGAAGACAACTGGTTACATCTTTACCTGTAGTCTCTGCATAGAATTCTTTCCCACACTTGGGTGGCTCAGTAACTATTTTACTTGGTTAGATTTGCTTGATAGACAAGTGAAAATTTTTTATTCTACTGCAAGAACTATGCATATTCTTGCTGGGATCTCTGAGTCATGCTGTATTCATCTATTATGGAGAACAATACAAATGTTCATTTGAACAAATGAGCAAAATTAATAACAGATGAAAACAATCCCTTGTGCCTAATTCTATAATGTCCATAACTATATATCTGCAGTTACATTACCATTCAAGATCATTAAGAGTAAAGATTTAGGATTCTAATACAGAAAAGGGCTTAAATAAGTTTAAGATGAACATAATGGCCAAATCTTTTGCAATGTATCATATGATTATTTGAATAGATATGATGAAATTCTATTTTATATCTTGCTTTTTTTTCCTAAAAAAATATACCAAAGATAGCAGCATGTTTTCTTTGGTAGTGCCTAAACAACATTGTTGCAAAAAGAAAGGAACATAAATATTATTTTTCCCAACTCTTTTAATTGGATATTTTATCTGGACATGGGAACAAATCTTGAGCTAGTGTAACTGCAAAGTCTTGCAATAAAGTCAGTTGAGCTGGGACCATGTCAGTATTTCACTCTATACATTTACTCAGTTTCCTGCTATCTGGATTTTATTTCTTTGTCTGGGATCATTAGTTTTCATTCATAGCTTTGAATAGTTTTGGAGTTCTTGATGTGACTGTGTTCAGTCAATAAGAAGTTCTGCCTCTGTCCCCATTTGTCTTTGCCAGGCCCTCTCAGGAAGTGAGAACAATATCAAGAAAACCCAGATGAGATTAAACCTAGATGTACAGAAAGAATTTATTACAGCCTTTTGTTTAAACACTTGACAAATATTAGCAAAACTCACTCTGAAATGCCAGAATTAGAGGAAGGTCCCATTCAAACTCCTTGGGGCTAAAAAGTGCTCAGACAGGGCTGGAGTCAGTACCAGGAATTTCTTGGCTCCTGTACTAAAATTTAGACTTTTGTGATGCAGTTTTTATTTCTGGGGAATGGGACACTTAACAGCCTTGTCTATTGAGGTCTGCCAAACAAAATAGAAGGCATGCTGGATGGTTTTGGAGTAAACCTCTGTCCTAGTTAGCTCATTTCATGTCTATCTGTTTACAGGACTGAGCCTTAAGGAGAAAACTAAAAGCAGGGAATGTAGGAGCATTCTGAATCAGTATCACGTGTGACACAAAGCAAGCAGCTTGCCTCATTACTTTCCAGAAGAGATGGCTATGCTTGCGGATACCTCTGAGTAAATTTGGGCTCCATCCCATTCACATTTCAACTCTTGGTGTCTCGGTAGTAGAGACAAGGGATGCTGGAAGTTATGTTTGTTTTCTTGTCCGAGTACCTCACTAAGGATAGATGGTTTAGTGTTCAAAAGAAGATATTTTCCCCATAAAATGTAAGAATAGAATTGCAGCTTGGTTTTGCTTGGAAGTAATCTAATTTGAGACTAGAATGGGAAGTGAGAGTAAGCAAAGAAAGGAAACACAGTTTTTGGATGAGCATCTCTTTTAATCCTTGGAAATTATATAGTAGATGAATAGTCTCGAAGTTGTCAGAAGTATTTAAGCACAACAGTTTTCATATCAGGTTCTTAGGATAATTAATGTAATTCTGCTCCTTTGTTTGCTGATGGAACAACTTTATTAATACATGATTTTTAAGCATTTAGAGAAGCAAGCTGAGGACAGGTTTGAACATGTTTCCTGGGGATCTTTAGAAAGCTAGCTCACTTTTGACATTTCTTGCCTTTTAAAACTTGTTTTTGTTTGGTTTTGATCTGTTCCTGCATAGGATTGTGTATATTAGATATGACCATTATTTCTGCATATGATTTATTTTCTGTCAGCTTTTTTATATTTGTTAGAAGTATTTTGTGTTGCATAATTATTGAAAACACTGGCAACAGTGTTGCTGTGCTCTTAATTTTTAACAAACCTTTTCTTTATGCTTTCTATGTTATGTTGTTATATGTGTATAATTTATTTGCATGTATGTTTAATCAATTTCCAAAGCTTCAATTGCTTAGCAACTTCACTGTTTCTCCGTTTATTCCTGTGGCACTTTTCTTGCAGAGTTCAGCCCATAGTAACCATTGTAAATTAATAAATATTTACATTTGCATGAATGCTTGCAAAAAAATTACATTTTAGCCCTAACCTTAAAAAAATTTAGAACTCCTGAAAGAGTTCACCATTTACAATGCCTGAAAAGAAGGGAATCTACTGCAGCCTGGCACAGCATGAGCAGAAGTTCAGTGCAGTTTGTGAGCAGTGTTAGTGCTAACCAATGTACTTGCACATGCACCCAACTTGTGATGGCAAAGTGAAACTTCTGCTGTCAGGCAGAATGCTCTGTTCTACCCTAAAGCAGATACACGAAAGGTAGTCAATATGTAAAGTTTACTGCTTTGCATGTTTCAAGAATCAGCTACAGAATCACTTGCTGCTATATATCTAAACCTTTTTATTTAAGAATTAATGCATGCAACAAGCATCTGAATGTTTCTTTCAGCATGCAAAATATCCAGATGTACATTTTTTGAAAAGATCTTAAAAACTATTTCATAGAGTGATATATCTTATAATAGGAGGCATATCCTTTTTCCAACACGTTTTCTTTTGTCCTGTTGCTCACATTAGATGACCATCACTAGGAGGAAAGGTAGACAAACCATGTTTTCATGATACTGTTAATGAACTTGCTGCCCACAGTGATTTGTGGAATTTATTTTTTTTTTTTCAGTAGCTTCTTGCCTTGGTAATGGGATGAGGATTGGGAATCAAAATCTTGCTTCTTACTTAGGAGTTCACAGTCTTGCTGTTAAAATGTCACATGAGAGAATGTGTGGGTAGTGGACTGAAGAGATGCTTTCTTACCTGCTTACTGAGATTAATAAAGCTTTTGGATAACGTCTCCATGCTTGCTCTGTCAGCTTTTGGTTGGGTTTTTTGTTGTTGTTGTGTGCAAATATTTTGGAGGGGTTTGTTTGTTTGTTTTTCAAATGTTGAAAAGGAGTGCAAGGAGTCATGGCCATGCTCTGATATGTTTGTAGTCTTTAGAATTAGAAGAAGAGAATTAGAGCTTGAATGGGGTTTTTGGTTTTGGGGTTTTTTCCTTTCAGCAAACATCTCTTTCTCTCTTAGTGTCTTGGCAAAATACAGTATCTGCATTTCTGTGCAATATATACCCAATAGTATAACACAGTTGAGAAGATTTATGCTCATGTTGGAAATGTATTTTGTCATAATGTCCACACACCTACACATTTTCTAGTCATTGTGGTTTATCTATCTATTTATTTATTTTTTCTAGAATGGTTGCCTGGGGAAAACAGGACTGCTGTGTTGGCAGAATACAGGATATTTTCTTGAGATTCAGGATTGTTCAAGCAGTCCTTTTACTTCAGTTGTTCCTGGCTACAGCAAGCAAAGGTAAGAGGATTTTTTCCTGATTTGTCTAGTGTTGGTATTCCAAATAAATAACATTAGTCTTGATGAATAGGACTTTTGAATATATTCAGGACAGGCAAGATTTTGCCAAATCAAGAGGAAAAACTGTCACTAACAAGAAATGAAACAGTTGGTGCTTAGCATTTTGGATGCCTTTTATGTTTTCATAAAAAATCATTGGTAGTAACTTCTTCTAGGCTATGGATGAGGAGAGAATCAAAACACAATTTGTAATAACAAGACAAATTATTTTATTGCTGGGGTTTTTTTGAAATGAAAGTGTTACTATTTTCAGAACTTGTTGTCAAATCATTTACACTGCTCTTTCAAAAACATCTCAAGATCCTTTGAGCTATTTAGGGCGTGTGCGAGAGTAGAACATCTCCACTGATCTTGGTTGTGGATCTGAATATGGCTAAGGAACAGGTATTAAGGTCCAAAACATGTAACAGAAGTGATGTATTTGAACTTGGCAGTTTATGCTCTTTATGTAACAGTTAATGAAAAATAAATTCATAAGATTCTTGTACAAATAGGATAACTGATAGGATGATGCTTTTGTGTAACATAAAGTAGAATAAAGTGAGGTAAAATAATTTGTGTTTCTTCATGGCTATTCTGTAAACTGATATTTACAGAATAGTACAGTACTGATGTTTACAGTTTACATCATAGTCTGTCACTACTCTAGACCTTAGGTGATAAAGATAACAGTGCTTGTCATTCATTAAGTTTCCTTATATCAATAGTGTGTAATACATTTATCGTGTTAGTAATGTGCTTAGAGTATTAAAAAATTGATAGTGTTTTTTGCCATATACTTACATAATTGCTATTTTCAGAAGCTGCATTTGTGGCATGTTATTTTACTCTAGAAGGTCAGAATTTCTTGCAGTTCAAATTTACTGCCTGTTTTTTTTAAAATTTAAGTATGCCTGCTTAACGACATTGTACAAGCAATGAGATTTCATAGGTTACAGACTAGACTAATTCTTACTCTAATTCTCCAAATACAGTAATTTTCACAAAATGTTTCTATTGAAACAGAACGTGAAATTCAGGTGATAAACCTACTATTAAGATGGAGAGGTTTTAACTTCTTGTATGTTAAATAGTAAAAAGGACTGAGCTGCTCAGCAGATGAACAGATGTCATAGTAGAGTTTTTCCAGGGAAAATTTGACTGTATCTAAAGTTCTGAGGAAGCAAGCAAAGAGGGATTTCATTTTTCACCTTTGTATCACTTAAAACTGTCAGTAATCTTCAAGAAAAGCTAAACTGACACAAGAGTGTGTTTATGTTTTCCCCCTATTTTATTGGGGTTTTTGGTTTTAGGCTGTTAGTACTATCAGCAACATCTCTTCTTAGTTCTCTCCTCATCTAAGGTGACAAAGTATGTTTGTGTTCTCCAAAAAATATGAAGAGAGAAGAACTTTCTCTGTTCTTTCTGATGCTCTAGATGCTGGATAGTGTGATGCTGTCTATCCCCAGCTAAGCAAATAGAACTGTGAATGAAAAGGCAGGATGACACTGATTTTGAGGAGACAGTTCTTAGCTTCAGATTTTCAAAATATTCAACAGAATCCAGAGACCCACATGGAGAAGGTTTAGAGTTTTAAACTTTTTATAAAGAACAGTTATGAGCTGTAGATGGAATACGTGAATATACAAGAGTCTTTCATTGTCATTGTAATGGACTGTAGTGAGCCAAATTTGTCACAGGTGGCAAACACTTGCAAGAAAGTTAATGACTATTGTTGTTACTAGTGACTTGTGACTATTTTTATTTAAGAGAATACTTGACTGTATTAATGCTCAGCTATATTGATACAGTAGTTATTAGTAATATAAGGAAAATAACACTGGTGCTTATGTACTGAGAGAATCTGCTCCTGTAGGTCTACTTCTTAATACCTGTGGTTGCCTACCTCTTGTAAAGATACCAATTATTACTATCTATGGATGTTTAGAAAAAAGGAGGAGATTGCATTTTTGGTTTATGTTGTTGTTCTCAGAAAGTTTATTTTAAACATTTGGAAGTATGTGCATACATTTCAGGATTTCTTTTAGGGCTTAAGAGAACATGCTTATTAAGTACGTGCTTTTAGTTTTAGTGAGGGCAAAACCCCCAGGTTTTGCATGTATTAGAGATAAGTATAGTAAGAAAAAAAATTTGCATTTCTGAAAAGGCTTATGTGCCCAAATACAGCAAAAGACATTGAAAAGTCAGCTCATGATTACTATTGCATGGAGTCTCCTTTACTCCAAATTGTGGGATTTTTTGAATTTTTTAAAAAAATTATTATCATTACTTAGTTTTCCTGATTTTTCTTCCTCTGGAGATGTTTGAAGCATTCTTCCCACTATGCTACCTTTTCTGTGCTGTGGTGATAAAGGTGTGTTCATGGCTACTTTTCTGAGTGTATCATGTTGTCTGGATGCAAGCAGACTAATTATAGTACAGGAATGCCACTGTCAGAGCACAGGCAGCTGCAGCTCCTCGGTTCCGTGGTCAAGGGTGGGTCGCAGCCCACAAGCACCATTGCTAGAGAAAATAAGTGATGATTAACAGATCTTCCAAAGGCTTTGCTCTAATGTCATCTCCTACTTACATTGCATCCACCCACATACCGAGAAGACTTAGTCAAGATAATGCTGGTAATCAATTTCTAATGTAATGCTGTACTGCACTCACTTTGAACAGCAAAGTGCATTTTTTGACTATAATTATGATTTCCTTTGTGCTTTTTCAGCATTCTTTGGGTAGATAAAGCATATTAAAATTTCCAACCCTGTCTTGTAACAATTCAGATAATATTGGTATCTATTCTCTTAACTTTGGCATCCCTTTTTGGCACTTTCTTTTTTATGACTGTTTCCAGTTTCCAGAAGGGTAGACCTCTCTATGTAAACACTTTTCTTAGTTTAAATTAATTCTTCAGGCCTTGCATATTGATCAATAGCAGTCTTTTTGGATTATATAAAGCAGACTCAGAGAATCATAAGCAGCTTGATCTCATTTTGCATGATTTCTGTTGGCTGCCTGTACGACGTTTTTCATCTGCAAGTTTATGTTCACTCTGGCTCCATTGACAACTTTGAAGTGACAATTTCCCTAAAGAACATAAGAGAATTTAGCAGCCCTTTATTTCACTATCGATTAGTCAGTTGAATCATCAACACTGATTTAATGCTTAACATGAAATCAAGCCTCTCTCAGAACTTGTTCATTTCCAAAACCAAGTCTGCTGATGATATTTCAAGTTTTGATTAATATTTTTGCTCAGGAATGGAACTGTAGTCTGTCAATTTGAATAGTTAACAGTGACTTCAAGTTTTGAAGCTGTGTCAGGAAACTTCCTTTAGCCAGTCAATTTGGCCACCTCTGCATGCTCAAGATTGCTTACAGGAATTTTGGAAGCAATATGAGTCATGCAAATATACTTCTGACATACACTGTCTGAGGAACAGCTGCTGCATCAAGTGTTTCAAAACTTTCAGCAAAATTTCTACTTAATAATGAAAGACTTGAGCAAATTTTTTTTGATTATATATTTTTTTATTTGGATTTTTGTTTGGAAAGTCTGTGTCACCAGTGTTGGCGTGTAACTAGATAGCTGTTTCCTTTATAAAAGCCGTTTCCTCATGATCTCTCCATGCTGTAAGGTGGTAGATCTGTTTTCATTTTAATTAAATAGGTGGGTACATTTCAGCCTGTACCGAAAAATCTTGTCTTCTGTGACACTTCCCCCTCCCATCCAGTCTTTCTCATCCAGCTTTTAATTAATTAAAAAAATTAATTTTCCATGCTGAAATGTTCTTAACTGAGTATCCCAGATTTTGCTTTCAGACTCTGACAAGTGGCCAAACTGAATGAGTGAATTCATGCTGCAAGGTTAGGCAGGGGAGGCTTGCTGTTGGATCAAGTATGTCTTTCTTTTCCATTGCCATTTAGAACCAATCTAAAGTGGTTCAATTTAAATCAATCTAATTTATTAACTCATCATTCAAAACCCATTGTGTGCGAGTTAGGATTTTCACCTAATTCAGTCTGTACGCAGAGAATTTTTTATTTGGTCTGTAGGCTTGTGTGGCACTTCCATCATGTATGTTGAACTCCAGGAATGATTCAGGGTTGTGAAAAATGCCTGTGAGCTTCTGCTTGTTAGCATCACAGAGAGATTCTCAAAGCTATAGGATGCAACAAGAATAAGTACCAGCGACTTTCCATGAAACTGGATTGATATATTTTGTGTTTCAGACTTTTTCTGGTAGCTTGTACCTATCAAGTTGCACTTGGAAATTAGGAACTTTCTCCTTGTTTTTGCTTGCTGTTATTGAAAAAGAAATTTGAGAGCCTGGAGGTCAAGAGACAGAAAAGTTGTCAGAAATGGCCTGAGGAAAACTGCTGCTCTGGTTGCTTGAGAACATCACAGAAGAGCTGGCTGTGATCTTGACAGCTAACTAGGACTATGAATGTAACCTACTCTGGAAAAAAAAAAACCTGATCCAAGCTGCCTGGAAGTTTGTCTTCTTACAGGGGAGCGAGCTAATGGAAAAGGATTTTTTCCTATGTTGGCTGATCTTTTTCTGCTTTCCAACCCTGACCAATCATGATTAATCCCACAAGTCCTCTGGAGCGTACATAAAAGCTCTGCATATGTTGACAAATAATTACCTTCTTAAAGGTGTCAGTAATGTGTTCTCTTGCCCTGGCTGAGCATCTGCCAGGCTGTTTCATTTTTCTGTTGTTCCATTTCACGTTCCAAAGGAACTTTTTCTTATTTTGTTGCTGATGTGTGCACCATAAAGCAAGCAGCCGTGATAATGATTGTGCAATTGGAGTGTGTGTACTTCCACAAAGTGAGATCAGCTCCCAAGAGTTTACCTTTACAGCCAAAAAAGTCTGTTCTTTCCTGTACCGGGACAATGGAGGAAAAAAGGCACCTACGAGAACCGAACAGTTATGGTCAAGTTTCAGTGTTTGGGGCACTGTCTGGAACTACTTTTTTTATAGGGGAAGTGCCCTACTGGACCTGCTGTTTATGAACAGAGGGGGCTGGTGGATAATGTGATGGTTGGAGGCCTCAGCAATCACTAAATGATGAATTTTCTATTTTTGGAGAAGTAAGGATGGGAGTCAGCAGAACTGCCCCCTTGGATTTTGGAAGGGTAGCTTTGGCATGTTTAGGGGACTGGTTGACTGAGTCCCTTGGGAAGCAGTCCTGAAGGGCAAAGGAGTCCAGGAAGGTTGGACATTCTTCTTCAAGAAGGAAATCTTAAAGGGACAGGAGCAGGTCATCCCCTGCTGAAAGATGAGCCACTGGGGAATATGACCAGCCTTAATCAACAGAAAGCTTTGGCTGGAACTCAGGAATGAAATAAGAGATTACAACCTTTGGAAGAAAGGACAGGAAACTCAGGAGGACTACAAGGAGGACAATCCCTTAAGATTAGGCAGGGAGAAAATCAGAAGATTTTCTGATTTTAGAATCTAACTAAAATTTAATCTGGCTACTGCCATAAAAACGTAAAATGTTTCTGTAAATACATTAGCAATGAAAGGGCTAAGGAGAATCCCTAACCTTTGTTGAATGAAGGGGGAAAGTTAGTGACAAAGGATGAGGAAAAGGCTGCTGTACTTCATGCTTTCCTTTCCTCAGTCTCAGAGTACCCAGTGCTCTGAGCTGGAAGACAGGGATAGGGAGCAGAATGAAGCCTCAGTTGTATGAGGTTCAACAAGACCAAGTGCCAGATCCTGCACTTGAGTCACAACAGCCCCATGCAGCACTACAGGCTTGTGGAAGAGTGGCTGGAAAACTGCATGACGGAAAAGAATATGGAGGTGTTGACTGACAGCTGCTGAACATAAGCCAGCTGTGCCCAGGTGGCCAAGAAGGCCAATGGCATCCTGGCCTGGATCAGCAATGCTGTGGCCAGCAGGACCAGGGCAGTGATTGACCCCCTGTTCTCAGCACTGCTGATGCCACCTCTCAAATCCAGTGTTCAGTTATGGACCCCTCGTTTCAAGAAAGACATTGAGGTGCTGGAGCGAGACCAGAGAGGGGCAGCAGAGCTGGTGAAGAGTCTGGAGTGCAAGTCCTGTGAGGAGCAACTGAAGGACATGGGATTGTTTGGCCTGGAGAAAAGAAGGCTAAGGGGAGACCCTATCACTCTCTGCCTGAAAGGAGCTTGTAGTGAAATGGGGGTCAGTCCTTTTTCCTGAGTAACTAGCGATAGGAAAAGAGGAAATGGCCTCAAGTTGCACCAGGGGAGGTTTAGATTGGATTCTAGGAAACATTTCTTTGTGGAGAGGGTTGCTGAGCGTTGGACCAAGCTGTGGAGGGAAGTGGTTGAGTCCATCCCTGAAGGTGCTTAAAAGATGTGTTTCTGTGGCACTTGGGGACATGGTTTAGTGGTGGACTTGGAAATGCCAGGTTTACAGTTGGACTCAATGCTCTTGGAGGTCTTTTCCAGCCTAAATGGTTCTATGAATCTATGTGGTCATCCTTGGTCTTGTGCATAAGTTTTACTTCAAAGTTTTCATGAGCAGCTAGGATTTATTGACTGCCTCTAAATGTGTCACTTCTCCACCACAAAAATAAATCCAAAAGAGTAGGTTATGAAGTCGTTTCTTAATGTGTTGGTTTGAAAACTCTTAGGAAAATGCCTAGAAACGGTACTATATGGAAGAGTAACTTTCGTATAAAAGATCATTTTACAAATCACCTTTTCTTTATTTAGATCAGGAGGATTTCCTAGGGCGATACAAAGCTGTTTTTAAGACTGCATGTGAAGATCCTTGGAGTATGTCGTCAAGAATTTCTCTGCGTCCCTTGAAAGAATTCCTTGTCTGTGTGCACCTCAAGCTGTATTCCTCCAATAATCCGTGGACAGCATATGTATACTCTGAAAAAACTCTTCAGACCAATCTCTCTGCAAATAAGTATGATCTTGGACTTACAGGAGATCATGGTAAATTGAAGATATGGTTGTTTGGAAAACAGATAGATAAAACAGTAAGACTTCATAAAAATACTTGGAACCAAATATGTATCCAGTGGAAAAGTGACAATGGGGAAATGAAGGTATTCATAAATGGGACAGAAAAATTACGCAAGAAACTAAATGGGAGAGTTAGTTTGCCTGGAAAAGGCCAGTTCTTACTTGGCTGCTCAAAGCTACAAGGTACAGCTGTGTCACCTCGCCAGGGTATGACTGGGGAGCTGTACCTGTTCAGAATGTGGGACAAAGCAAATATCACACAATCTAAGGACTGCCAGGATAGTGGTGTTATACGCTGGAGAAAGGAGGATTGGACCTATAAGACAACAGTAGAAGAGGATAACTCTTTACCATGTGGTAAGTACCACTGCGTTGCTTTTGAAATAGTAATTCAGTCTAAAGTTGATCTGAACCTGGCATTTCTCTTCTGTATTTTATGAAGTCTCAATCTGTTAATCATTTCTAGCTAAATTCTTGATGAGATCATGTGAGGACCTGCAGCTTTCGCTAGTTTTTATCCAAATGAATAAGTATAGCATAGTCCTTTAAAGACTTTGAATTTGCTTCAACTTTTTTGTCTATCAACCGTTTGTGTAATATGAGAGCAGGATGCATGCAGCTAAAACTTCTTGGAGTATTGGGGCATGTATCAATGTCATCTTAAAATAATTAATTTACACATCTTCTGTTCAGGGAGTAAATACAGAGGAAAGCATTGCTGGTTCTCATTCTGCACATTTGCTGGGCCAAAATTTCAATGAGTGCAACTTTTCCCTGCTTCCCTGGGACATTACACCATACTCATCTGGTAGGGTCTACCTCTGCAAAAAATTATGGGAGGATCCAATTTCTTTATCAGTATCAGTAATGTCTCCTTTATTAAAATGACCAAATGGCTTCTCACACATTTCTCGAAATTCCCTTCTGCCCTGAAAAAGAACCACAAAAACCTTTGAATCGTACCAAACCAAGATTTTATTTTCAGAGAAACTGAGTTCAAGCAAGAGAATAATCCTATTTTTAGCTTTTCCTATCGTATCTGTTGGCAGAGAAGACAAACTTGAATCAAGCTTTGGTGAAATACAATTTATCAATTGTAGGAAACTGTATTATCCCTAAGAGATTTTAATGTGGCTTGCTCAATTATTCTTTCCTAAAATTTTTATATAGCATCAGTGATGCAGTTTAACTGTGGCACCAGTCTTCATCATCTTTATCCTTTAAAAAAATGTATCTATCTATTTCATGGTGATTCAAAAATATTTTTTATCTATGTAATCTTATAACCACTTCCTGATTGGACTAGATTCAAAGTGTATTAGTAAGGGCAGTAAAATAAGATGAAAGAAATCTGTCCAACAAACCAGGACTCATGGAGAATGCTGCTAACACTGGTTTGTAATGAATGAAATGCCATTGCTGTCCCTGATGCTGTAGCTGGAACAACATCATCTTTGTTGGGTTGTGTGACCTGGGAAAGGAGCTGAAGAAAGGATGTCTTTCTTTTACTCATATGTGGCTGTGCTTGAAGAAACACAGTCCTAAGACTGAAAGCGGGAACATTCTGGCTACAAAGAAAGTTTGAGAGAGGTATGTCTAGATAGTGGGGAAAATCATGGTCAGAGTGGAGCGACTGATTGTCTTCTACTGATGCACGGAAAGCAGAACCTCCTTGTTTTCTGTTCCAGCAGTTTCTGTCCTGAATATAGAGCATCCTTGTGCAATGCCAGATCCAACCCCAAGTGATTAATGGTTCTAGAATTTGTGATTTAGCAGCTTGTGGAATCTTTTATCCATCTGCTCTCTAGTGAGTGTGTAAGATGTGGGGTTTCCAAAGCTCTGTTGTTTAGCCAAACAGAATAGCCATGCAGACAGGGATTTGTTTCAGTGCAGAGACCATCTCTTCTGCCAAATAAAAGTTATTTGCTCTAGATAACTTGGGACATTAACAGCTTTTCAAAGAGAAGCTTGCTGGAATTTTTTTACAGTTTATTTGCCTCTCTTTAGTAATAGATGCATTTTAGCTGATTACCCCCCCAAGCTGTGCTGTGAAAAGCATATATTTAGCAAACACCAGTCCAATAGATAACCAAGCTTTTACGGTAGGAATATCTAATAGTCCGTGTCAGGTGATTTTAACTGATGTTGCTGCTGCTCTTACAATCTGATTTCTTTCAGTAAGTTCCTCTGAACACCTGTGTAAAATTCACCTGATTTGGGAAGCTTCTATGTTTTTTGTTAAAAGAGAAGAACTTGGAGTAGTAAGTCCACAGAAGGACCTAATTTTACGTCTGCAATGAACATAACTGGCAAAGGGCTAAAGTTTAGAAAAGTCTTAAACTTTGTAGGCACAGAAGGTGAAAAGGAAGTGGTGCATTACAGTCATAATTGTGCCAGAGGACAAGCTTCAGAATTTTTTTTGGTGACCTGGTTGGCATTTTGTGCCTACGTAAAACAATTATTTGTAAAATGTTCTGTCAAAGGCTACTGTAATTTCTGTGATTTCTTTACTTAGCCACTCAAAGTCTTTGTGCAGTGTAAGCCATTGTCCAATTGGTGTCTCATAGGCAGTGATCCTCTCCATTAATAAGTCTAGATTTACTTAGCATCACTTTTCCTGCCTTTCTTTTTATTGACTCTTCAGATTCTTTTACTGTAGTTTTTATAATTTATTTTCATGAAAATTTTTCAAATTGCCAAAAAATTTATTTAATTTTTTTCTTTACAGTTTGAGGTCTAATAAGGATCAAAATCCTGATTCTGCTAAGATTCACATGCGTACTTAACATTTAAAGCTCATCTTTAACCAAATAGCTCACTCCCCAGAAGTGGCTGGGATTGCCTTTGCAGTAGCTGCAGATTTTTTGTGTCTGAAAATTTGCAAGAAAGGAAATACCTGACTGCTTCCCACTTTGTGATGAAGCTGATCACATTTCTTGGGCTAATGGTTCTCAATAGCGAACTTTTTGATCTGAGTTAAAGATGAAGCTCTTGCTCCTTCCAGTGACAGTCTTCTGGTTCTCTTGCTTGGTGTGGCCATTGCACACTGAGTAGTTGTAAATACTGCAGGCAGGGCCAGACAGGGAAGGAGGCCACACACTTGGTGTGTCACTGGCCTTCTGTGTATGTTCTTCATGTTCCTCTGGTAATTCCCCTCTTGCTGAGAGTGAGAAGTAGTGTTAACAGCTGTGATATGGAGAGAAGAGTGCCACAAGTTGAATGTGTCTCACAGGTAACCTCTGGTATTAAAAAATACATAATTGAAGAAAGATATGCTCACCCTTCCAAATTCTAACCTTGGAAAATTTCTTTATCTTGTTCCTTGATTCATGATTCCTTTGAAGCTACATACTTTAATGTAGACAATATGAACGATATCACTATTGTCTCTGTATAGTCCAAGAAAAAAGTCTAGTAAGTAATCTAAAGCTTGAAGTGATTTAGGAGAACAAACACACAAGAAAATAAATGAGATTGAAGTGCTAAATCCTTGAAAAGAAACTTTAATCACCTGTGAATACCAGCTCCTCAGTTGTCATTTTTACATGTGATACTTTCAAGTTGCCTTTAATAATAACTTCACAGTGAAGTGTACTGTTTAAATATTAATCATTCCAGTTATACATTAAACAGTAACTTTCTTAATCCAAATCCAAATATCCAAACTGTTACACTGTGCATTTATGCAAGGAGCACAGATATGACGAGATATCTTTAACAAATTTCAATGAATAAATAAAATAGATGATTTGGGGCATAACTGTAAATAGGATCACTGACCATAAAGCACTGCCATCTCATTTGTAATACTGTGCTCTACCTTTTATCCTGTTGCTTTTTATCCTAATTAAAATTCAGTGAGTATATTGTGGCATTTATGATTTTTCTAAACTGTCCTGTCCAACCTTCAAGATTGAGATGTTGCCCTCTCTTTTTCATGTACTCTTTTGACTCTCAATATTGCTGAGCCTGCTACTGGTGTTGTTGAAGGGCGTTTCCACGCTTCTGGCTGCAGAGCAATTTAATGCTGATGGGAGAAATGGGAAGTGCCCAGTGTGACTATTTTGCCTCTGCATTCTCAAGGAAGAGGAAAAGTTCAGTTTTGGCTTTTGTTCTAGTTGAAGATGTGGGCGTTAGAAGGTGTGTTTTAGGCTCATATAATCCCACTTAAAGATTTCCCAACTGTGTGGCCATCTGATGACAGGATCACCTTTCCTGGAAGGGAGGGTGGAGTCCCAAGGGTTTACATCCTTAGGGAGAAAGTAGAAATGTAGCTATCAGTCATCCAGTCTGCATACCAATGTGTTGGGTACCAAACCTTGGGCTGTATCATGTTTATTGAGTGGATCATGGAAGCAGAAGAAAAAGTAAATTATTTGCCCCAGAGCAATTTTTTTTTTTCTAAAACTGTAAGGACAGAATACTAAAGAAACCTCTAGAAGCTCTTGAAGGAAATGTGATGTGAAAAAAATACCAACTCCTGAGTGCCTTTTTGATGAGTCATGTGCCACTTTACTTTGTACCTATTAACAGAATGCATGTTTGACCTTCCCATTCTTTGCTCTTGTTCCCTCCCTCTTCTGTGATACCAAACCAAGTGGCTTTTTGGTAATCAGCCTTCAGAGAAGTGGTAATTTGATTCACCTCAGTATCTAACGTCCAGCTTTCCGAAAACAGACAAAAACCATTTATAACCTAATTTCTTACAACCAGTGTAACATCAAAGCTGAGTTAAAACTACTAAGTTTACATTTTCTGCTAAGGATACTAAAATGAACTGGCCAAAGTGACTGAGCCTGATGTGAACAAACTCTGTTCTGTCTAATGGCCTGTGATTTATCCTTTCTTCCATGGTGCCACCGCAGGAAGTCAGAGCAGATACAAGGTGTCATGAGGGGCACCAAAACATAAAACTAAGATTGCACTTAAGTTTTTATCCTATTAACTTATATACAACGTGCCTCAAAATCTACCTTACATGGAAAATCAAGATATGCTAATGTTTCCATTGTGCAACTAACTAGCAACTGTTAACTTGTGGACGATTTTATTTGTGTTACAAATACCTTGTGTGACAGAATGGTTCATTTTGACAGAATGTATTCAGCTGAAAGGTTTGTCAAATGTTAAAGGGACCCAATCTCTTAATGGAAAATATGGATTTAATTTGAATAGGAGAATTGAATGTCATATTTTCAGTGCCTGTTTCTGCAAATAACTGGGTTTTAGAAAAGCACCATTTTGAAATTTTGCTGTATGAGCTACTCAGTTTTGTTCATGAGCAGGTCTTGTGAAATATATCAATGCTGGGCATTTTCATTTCGCTGAATGCAAATGGAGTGCAGTGATTGCTGCACAGTTCTGGTAACTGCTGTAATAAACTGGTTGTTGCCTGTAAAAATGTTTAGAGAGGATGTGTATAGACTTAAAAATTGCAATGTGGAATTGACATTTAAATTGACATTTAAATGTTAAATGTTGTAATTACATAACCCAGAAAGTGATACTAGGTTTCTGTTTGAAATTCTGGTGGGAATTTTTCATGCAAATCAATTCCACAAATTGAATGAGTTGAATTTTTGGTGAAAAAAATTTCAGCACTATAAGTGTGCTGTAATTTCTTATTTAGAAAATATAATTTTTATAAATTTCCTTGTATTTTTATTTTTATTTGTAAGTCAAGACTGATCCTAGCAGCAATATATAGTCGTGGTTATCTCATGTCATTCTGTGATGACAGCCAAGTACTGTGGCTCAAGGAGACCAAATTGCATACCTACCAAGGTGTCCCTTGGGATTCTTCCATTTGCTGGAAAATGATCTGTTTGTGAAAGCTGAACATAGTCAAGACTACCTATACTTTGAAAGAATGGTCCTGGGTGCTAATACAAGATGTTCTCATTTTTGGCATGTTTTTCAATTCATATAAGTAAAATTTTAGTCACTTCATTCCATAAACCTCTCATCTAGGCCCTACATATGTAAGTCCATAAATGTGTATTTCTCTGCTGGGAATGTTGTTGTGCTTCTACAGCTTGGCAGGGCTGTTGTTGCTCCTTAGCTTTCAGTGCCTGTTTGGTGTCTGGATCTGACTAGAAGCAGCTGCTCTTGCATTCTCTCACGTGTTTCCTGAGACAGAGGCCAGCTAACACTGCCCTTCTCACTGTGCTGTCCCCTTCTCCTCCTTACCTATCCTGCAGGCTGGGCAGGGGGAGTGTCCATAGGAAGGCTCTAGTTCACTAGAGTCCAGACTCTCTTTCTCCTCCTAGGAAAGCCCAGTAGTAGCTTGTCCAGTCTCAGGCTTGCTTAGAAGATGCTTTCTGTAAAGGTTTAAAGGTAAAGGTTTAGCTGACATGAAATGTTAGGTAAAACGGTGTAAGTCAGCAGCAGCATATTCCCCTGAGAGAGGGGACAAGAAACTGCAGCCAGTAATGTCGTTCTTGTGCAAAATTGTTATTGGCAGCCAAGTTGCAGCTGCTTCTCACTTCTCCAGCCTGGAAAAACTGAACTGCTTCTCACAGACTGGGTTGCCTGAAGACAGGTGAATTGGAAATGGTGTTGCCTTTACAAAAATTTTAAGAAAGAGTGTACTGCTCCTAAGTTAGATTGAAGGCAGGGAGAAGAAAAGGATTTTTTTCATTATCACAGTTGGAGATAGAACATTGTACACCTTTCATGCTTTGAGGGCTTTTTCTCTATCCTGTGCCTGAGCTACTGAAAAAATGGTATACTTTGAGTGACAGTGCCCTTGGTGAAGGGACCAGAACCATCTGTTCCATCTTGACCACTGTGTTACAAATCAACTTTCTTCCTTTCTTTCCCTTTGAGTGAATTGATTTTTCAATTCTGCTTTGCTTGCTGGAACAGCTTCAGCAGGACATGTGGAGACCATCCCATCCTAAAAGATCCAGTAGCCTGAGAATTAAAATCTGCCATGCTAAGGAATGCTGTAAGCACAAGGCTGTGTTTTCAGACAAGGCCGGACCTGGTCTCTCTCAGAGCTACATCAGATTGTGCACCTAACTTTAAATACTGTTAATAGTTTAGTCTCCTGCAAGTCTGGAGCTGCTGAAGTTTCACTGGCTCCCATTGTCAGGTTAAGGTATTGGGAAATGAAGGTTGTCACAATTTTTGCAGCTGTGGTGAGAGTTGCTAAACAGGTTTCATACCTGTGGAAGAGTTTCCACTTCCTACACAGATGGGATTCCCAGGTCGTGGTTTAGCTAGCTATTTGTGTCAGAACAGTACAAAGTGATATGAAGACAGTAAGGGACTCAATTCTTTTGTTTCTAATGATGTATGTTGGTAAGAGAAACTGGTGCTTATCTCATTTAATCGCATTGACTTTTCCCTCAGAAAAGAAACCAAACAGGTCTTCTATCTCCCTTGCAACAAAAGCAAAAAATAATACTGAGTTTTGCCAATTTAATTAGTGTTTGAATCTTCAAGAGTGTTTTCTATTAGAGAAAATGTAGCACTATATTATTACAATGTGTAATCCCTTGTTTTGGGATAGGATATGTTGGGTATATTGATTTGGTGATCCTAAACTAACAGTGTTGCAAATGAAAATCCATAGAGCAAATAAATGGAAGTTTCACACTCATAAGGGTTTTCATGCACTTATCAATAGTAAACAACCTAAGGGCAATAAAATTTTCTGTTAGCTTGTAACTGACACATCTTGAGTTACTTTACTTTCCTCTTTACGTGTCAGCCTTAGGGATATATTAGATTGAACTCTAATCCTTCTCCAAATAAACCCTATTTACTTTCTTTTCTTGTTCTTAAACATGACAAAGGAGGAGGGTTAACAAATAAATTATATATGATTCTCTCCTCCTTCCTCCTTTCTGTATACAAAGGTGATTCTGGTGAAAGGCTTGGTTAATGAACTTATAAATGACAAGTCTCATACTCATGGATAATTTCTAGCAACTGTGGGCATGTGACTATTGTGCTGTAAGAGAAGTCATGGTTAGACTGGTGTCCATAAAGAAAGTGGCCTTCAGATTATGCATGCCATCATCAGTTGCTGCATTTGCCAGCTCCATATTCATGGCTCATATTTAGCTTATTTTACTCCCTGTACTGCTGAATGTGTTATTAAAAACATTTGGCATTTTTAGGGTTCACTGTCTTTTTACTAACCTACAGAAATAAATATATTAATGTACAGTTTTTATACCTACCTCAGGGTACTACTTTTATTCACAAAAATTCGCAAAGCAGGTTTGAAGGATATGGAGGATGCAAAAGGCAGCTTTTGCTTTTTTGTCTACACTGAATCCAAAAGAGTTTGTGAGGAAAATCTTAAGTTAGATTCCCTGTACAGATTTCATTCTTTAAGTGGGCAGAAGAAGAAATGTGGTGATGTTTGCTCTGAGATGCTGCATATTCAAGAAGTGGGTTCCTTTTTAGAATTTAATTCCTTCCAGAACGTTTTTTGGAGATAAGGGCTTTTGCACAAGGTTCTAACCACTGATTAAGACAGGACCAGTAACAAGTAAACTTTTGAAGAAAGAATTCACTTTCTGTCAGCAATTGCCCATCTTTGGAAGGATGCTTCCTTCTTTAACTAGAAGTTCACTCAATTATTTTAATTCACTCTGTTCTACCTAAAAAAAAATAATTACTGTTTAAACAATACAGAATAGTTTTATCTGATTACTGCTTCAGTTCTGCATATTATTTAAGTTGGTATTGTTTATTAAGGGTCTTCCCCAAGCCTACACTAGGTGTTAAGAAAATAACTTTATCTGTAATTCCTAATCACTTTACAATGTTGAAGTAACAACACTTCTACATAAGAGCTCTAGAACACATACCTTATAGGAATATGTATTTTATCTAGACTTACCATATAGTGAGAAGTCCTAATTTTCCTGAAAATTGAGTGTAAAAATTAAAGTTATATCCAGATTTTCATGATCTATCAAGTTCGTACAGTTCTAGATGTCAAAAAAAGCAATTGTTCTTCTCTGTAGGCAGAATCCTAGTTGTCTCAAGTGAGATGTTTGATGTAACTTTGTTTTATCTTTACTGAAGGGGTTTAAATTCAGTAGGCTGATATGTATAAAGGTGTGAATTTTTACTTTTACTTTTTATTTAATGGATAAGTATTATTTTACTAAAAATATTGGTTCTCTCTCTCTCTTTCTTCTGCATGAGAAAATTTCTACCCAGGATGCAAATTAACTAAAACTTAGAGTTTCATGGGAAACTCCTAAAAAATTGTAGTGCAATTAATCCAATTTCCATGTATTCATCCTGTCATATTTCAAAGTTAATGCTTTTAGCTTCATGCAGTGTATGATATTCAACAAAAATGAACTGACATTTTTCATCTTGTCAAGCTCTCATGTTGTCTCTGATTTCAGGTCATTGGTCTCAGTATCCCAGCATTGGGGTAGCCAGGCAGCAATCTGCTTACCTAGCTGGCAGCTGTTTTCTGTGTGCATCTCAGCTTGCTCAGGAATAGGGACTGAATTATTTCTGTCTCTTCTATGGTTTCTGTCATTTCCCTTTCCTGTTCTTGTGGCTGTCCTGCTGCAGAACTGTCTGCCTCTTCTGAGTTGTCTTCCTACATCACCTCAAGAGGATCTTCTTCCTCCTTCCCTAACTGGGTCAACCTCCACATGCATAGTTTCCCCTTGACTGTTAGGTTTAGGGTTGTGTCTCTGATTTAGCTGCAGCATCCATTTGTGTGTCCTTATTGCCATTTGTGGATCCTATTGCCATTTCCAGGGTGTGGGACACAGGCCTGGTAGGTGCGTGCCGGGACCTGACACAGTACTAAAAGTCTCTGTCTTTGGTGTAAGCAAGACATCCTTCCTTCGAGTGGTCTGCCATTTCACCAGGATTCCTTGCCTGTTGGCGTGTAAACTCCCATGCAATCAGAGGTGAATACTGCCCCTGCCCAAATTCTCCCACATACCTTGCTCCCCAGGAATTTGTTCCCTCAGTGCACTCTCCTGTGTGTCATCTCCAAGTGATTGGTTGCTGGAGGTCCCACAGAGATTTGAGCTTGGATGACTGGGTTCAGAGTCTGAGGATGGTTGTGTAGACTACAGGTGCAAGTGGACCACCAGTGATGGAAGAAGGAAGGTGTCCAGTATCTGAGGGCATTAGCGGTAGTGGAGGTAGTCTACAGCAACCTAGACAACAATGAGGTCTCCAAGCATGTGGGTGATGTCCATTGCACATGGGCTGTGTGGCACAGTTTAGTACCTGCCAGTGTCATCTGGCAAGGATGGGCTGGCCAGATATCAAGGCATTACCTGTGGAGAAACTGTCCCATTACCTCCAGCAATTCAGAGAAAATGTCTTCTTCTGCTACCCTGTGGGCTTGAATCATGGCTATGCCTAGTGTCCCACCAGGTTTGGTGACTTGAGAGTTTTTCTTCCTCCTTGTCCGAGAGACAGGGTCTCACCTATTAAAGGTGCTGAAGTAGGTAACAGTGCTTTAAGTATAGGTGATGCTGTGTTGCCACTTGTTTTTCAAGGCCCAGGATGGTGTTTTGAGTGGTGACAGGCTGCAGGCAACATTTGGAGCTACTTCTCCTCCGCCACAGGAAACACGCAACGCTTGCCTTCGTGGCAGGTTCGCTGCAGTGGTGCGATTTAATCGATCTACCAGGCCTCCTTGTTGATAGCCCAGCCACCATCTTCTGATCCACTTGGCTTCCTTGATGACATCATGTTTCACATTCATGAGCCTGATGGCTTCAATTGTCAGATCCACTCCTTAATGAAAACCCCATCTCCGTGTTGCATCTCTCCCTATGTGTCCCTGGGAACATGTTTCATGGGCCCACTGAGCTGGAAAGAGCTCATCTTTTCATCCCAGCCCAGGTCCACCTGAGCTGCTTCGTTTCTGGCAGCCTGATCTTTCATTGTTAGATGTTCCTTGGTGGTGCAGCTCTTGGATGTATGAGTGTGTACATGATGTGCATGCACATCATAATGTGCATATATGTGTTACAGTTTTAGTTGCTGCTTTTTTAGTCTGCTTCGTCTTCACTCAAGCAAATGTGCTGAATAGGTTTCTGAAGACACAGGCAATGGAAGAGAAGTGGGGAAAGCTCATGGCCTAATCTGCATCTTCCATAAGTATAAAAAGATAAACTGAGTATAACACTGAACTCAAAAGTGTTCAACTTCTAGCTTTCAAAAAGTCTTGACACATATTTCTCAAGGGATGCAAAGTAGTTTTGCAACCCATTTTGAAGTGAGGTGAGTAGCACATCTAAAATGGTCGTTTAAAAAGGTGTGTGTATGCATATGAGTGTGTACAAATATACATTCAAGCTCCTGCTCCTAAAAAATCTTATTATTTTGCAGTTGAAACTACTGCTACCCTGCCTGGCAGAAAACAAGTAACAGGTATGTTGGTGTTCTGTGGTATTTTGCCATATTTTTCTTCTATTTTAGAAAGTGTGTAGGAAGATTGCTGCTGCTGTTACTTTGTAATTCATGGAGATAGTTAAGCATATGCAAACATTTGCAAATTAATTTTCCATATCATCCTTGTGGCTTATTAGCTAATTTTGTGGTGCAAATAGCATCAGTAATTTTCCAGAGAAAATGAAAATAAAGTCACTGAGATGATTCTGATTCTCCCTTCATTACAGAAATCGTATTCACATTTATCCTTTGGAAAGAAACTATTGTTAGTTTTCAGTAAGGCAAGCAAAATAGTCTTGCTAGAGCAAGGAGTTCATGAGTGATAAGCATTTCAGAAACTCCTTGTTTGCCATTTTTAATTAAAAAAATCTGGTTTTCTTCAGGGACTTTTGGTATCTCTGATTTAAGTCTTCTGCAGTAGTAGGAATGGCTTTACAGTATAATTAGTGTATTGTAAGCAACATTGTAGGATGACTTTTGACCCTTGAGGGACGTTGAAATACCTTAAGTATATTTTTTAAATAGTGTTTCATGTTTGCATCCAGGTGTTCTTTAGACTGTATTTCTATAGTAACTGTGACCTGTAACTTGACTTGTCTCTGAGAGTATCAAAAACTACCCAGTGACTGAAAGGGCCAACACCATGTGAATGAGAAATCAAATTTCCTAAATTCTTCTTGATCAAAATACTGAGTGTAACAATATCAAAAATCGAATAGCTAGTGTTTGCTATATAAATAGTTGACTGGTTCCTATCAAGATCAGAGGTTCAAACTTGAAATGAATTACAGTTTTTTTATCGCTGCTTTTTGCAGGATAGAAAAGAGAATACATATGAATGTGATAGATTTTAAGTGGCAAGTATCACTGTTATTATAAAAAGTCTGAGAAGAGTTCTTCATACCCAGCTAGAACCATCTTGTGTATGCTTGATTCCCATTCCCAGAAGTAGCAAGACATTCAGGATAAACATGTAGCTTTCAGGCTAGTGTGGCACATATCTTGGGTCAGTAATTTTTGGTTTCTTAACATTATACTATTCAAACTGTCCAGAATTTCTCGAAAAAAAAATTTCTTGCACTGAATTCTATTTGAGTGCGTAAAAATTGTGATTTTTTTTTTAAACCAGAGGTTGTTACGTCTGCCTTTTTTGACAACCGAGAAGTGTTGTTCTGAAAGAGCAGGTGTTGCCCTCTTCTGGTGAATGCAGTGAACTGCTGATAATATAAGAAAAGCCTGCTGAGGATGATCATGTATGTGTCTGAAACTTCATAATGGTTTTGTTTGTTTGTTTGTTTTAATCTGAAACAAAACTCACAGATTCAGAAGAAACAGCTGCAACAACAATTTCTGGTAAGAAAGTCAGGACTTCACTGATTTTTGCAATGTTTGTTATTTCCTCTTTTGTAAATCTGCTTTTATTGGCGGTAATGCAGTAAGGTTGTAATGTAAAAGAGTTCCAACACTGAAATGTTTTCTTTTCAAATTAATTGTTTCATTCTACATTGTAATGGAATAGCTTACCTTGTAGGAGCACTCATGGCTTGTGGCAGTGGTGCATGGGGTGAAGTAGGTGCAAGTTGCTTGATCAGGAGCCTTTTGTTCAGTTATCTGAACAGTGAAGCATTTGCAGAGATGGCAGAGGAGAGAAACTGTAGTGAGAGCTCCTTTACATCTCCTCCCACCCTGGCAGATGTTATTTCATGCAGTGTATTACACTACACACACACACACACACACACACACACACTGAGGCTCTAAGAACTTCTGGAACTGGAGGTGATAAGCATCATCTATGAAAGCATTTTAAAAGAATTAAGAATGAGCTGAAATAAGCTGTGTGAAAGCCAGTTTCTTGCTTGCTTAGTGTATACTGACATACAGTGCTCTGGATAAAAGAAATAATACAGATGCAAATACACATGATCTTGTTGTTCTACAGATATAGTCTCTCCTTGGGAATGGTTAATCTTTAACAAGTGCATCACTTTCAGTATTTGTGTTGTATATACAAGGCTAAGTAATACAGATGAAACCAGCGCTTAGTTTTCACTCTGATTGGTTGTATTTTGGCTGCTTGTTAGTTGCCTTGGAAAATTCTTCTGTTGTGAATCTGCTCTGGTCCATTTAAAAAAGTTGTCTTATAAGTTGTCATATTGAAGTGATATAAAGTGGTCTTCTAACCACTTTCTATTCCTGCGCTGACACCTAAAATATTCTTACTAAGCACACCCCTTTAAATTTTTGTCTATTGTCCTTATTTCCTTTTAATTTTTTTTCCCTTTAGATGTTGCTGAAAAGAACCTTGCATTGTTACTCTATTTTATTTATGTGTGTTTACTGATAAAAATAGCTTTTTTGGAGAGATAGTTTGCCAAACCCAGTGTGTCATCTCTGCCTATGAATGCTGTGAGTTCATTCAGGAAAAGGTCCTTGAGGTTAAGCAGTTATTGCAATTGGATATGCAAAATTATCTGCATCTTCTGAAAGAATGGAAGCAGGAAAAGGAACTTACCTGAGGAAATTTGATTCCCAGCTGGTTGTATTCAGATATACAGATTTTTGAAATAATGTGAACAATGTTTCAATTATTATTATTGAATAATGTGAACACTCTGAACAAGCTTTGAATTTGTTCTTAAAATGAAATTTAGATAAATAATTTCTGAACAGTTTCTGTTCAGCATTTTGCAAGCTTGATCTTTTTTCTGAAAAATTTGTAGAAGTAAGATACTTTATTAATAAAATTTTTACTTTTATCTTTTTTTTCCATAGAATTCTCTATTGTTACTTTTATCACAATCCAATTAATTCTTCAGGCAAGATGTTATTAATGTTTCTCTTATTTAGATTTTGTTGGATTTAGACTTTTGGGCTTTTTATGTTTTATTTTATTTCTATAGATTTTACTGTTATGAATTTTTCTATTTCAGATATGTCTTCAGAGGAGACTACACAAAGTACAGGTGAGAATTTGCATGGAGAGAGTAAGGTTTCAAGGGAGATGTTTGCTGCATTTGTTTATTACTTTTTTGTTGGGTTTTTTACTAGATGGGATTTCTTTATTCCAAATTATTTTCTTACATGATCTTAAAATTTGTATTTATCTGCAATCTATATTTTAAGTCTCTATGGTTAGGGTTCTGAGCTGCACCTAAGTGAGCTGTAAACCTTTCTTTTTCATTCAAAGTATTGTATTGCTTACCAAAACCTAAACAGGACAGTTGTTTTTTATAGCATGTATATAGGGGGTTTTGTATATCTATATAAAATGTTTTCTATGCTTTCTGATACTATTTAAACTATTTTACAGAAGTAAAATATACACCCCATTCCTTAAATTCATGATACTTATATGTTCCTATTTCTGATAGTATCAGAAAAGGCTCAATCAGTAGAGCTTGCTACCCCTTCCTTTCCTGATTTTTCCATTTGAAACAAGTAGGTTTATTCCACATCAGTACAGATTCCTCCATGCCTGTATAGGAGCTGGACTATTCTTCATTGTTAATTGAAAAACACATCTGTAGAACAAGACTGATCTTACACTGGATTGCTCATGTAGAATAGGACAAATAGGAACCACCTTAAACCACCTTCCTCCTCTGAACTGTAGGGAGGCAGGAGTCAGTGGCTCAGATGGGGATAGAAACAGAGAATTGGGTGGATCTTACTCCAGTTGCTGGTTTTGCATTTTCCGCACTGGAAACAACTTTGTTTTCTTATAAATTTTCATGTATTTACACTTTTCCTGGAAAGACAGAGTCTGAAATAGAAAAAAGAATTTATTTTTGTGACGTTTTATAGTTTTTTTAAGTTAAAACGTGAAAACTTTAGACTTTCTTTTTTTCTTTTTTTAACAGAAGCCCTTACAACCACTGATTATTACTCCACCACAACATCAGGTAGGATTCATCTGTCACCACTGATACATTTTTGTGCATCTCAAGTTTTAAGTTTTTGGGATCATAGAATTATTAAATTTTCAAAAGACTTCTAAGACCATCAAGTTCAATCATCAACTTTATTTTACTCTAAACTGTCTGAAAAACTGAGGGTTTTTTCTAATAATTTGAATATTACCACCAGCTTACAGTCTGTACCTTCTGATTGCTTATTTATTGATGGTGACAAAATTGATGAAGCATCAAACTTTTACAGTCGAATGTTTGTACCACAGAGAAAGTGAAAAAAAAATTCCCTTCTCATTTGGTACTAACTAATGATAACATGAGAAAAAATAGAATTTTGGCTTTTTCTGTTAATGGAGGCCAATCCATCTGCTTAAGTAGGGAAAGTTGTGATGCCACTTTGTTTTAATGAACAAGTATAGGAGTTTTGTCCTGGATGCAAGTATCTTTCCAGTGTTTTATTTTGATATTATACAACAGAGCCATCTGTTTACAGTACCCTAATTTAAGATCAGTGTAATTTCTCAGCTGTGTAGGTAGTATTAAAATATGGAAAGTATGAAGCGGCCAAAAGCCTGCTGTAACTAAATGAAGGCATCCTCTACTAGATGAGAGTGTACATGGTTGCTATCATCATAGTTTGAATTCCATCATGTAGAACAGTTTTAGCTTCATGCTGTCATATGGAGCCATAGTAGGATCCTCAGAAACAGATAAAGTGCTGTCTAGTGATCAAATTCTGTGATATTTGAAGAGCTTATTAATTATATGTTGATTTCTGTTTCCATTTAAATTAAAAAAAAAAAAAATTAGGATCATGTGCAGGAAAGTCTTTTGTCAAAACTGTTTAAAAATTATTCAAAATTATTAATCAAAGGCAGCATGAATACTAAGTCTTGGAAAATGTCATGGTAAGAGCCGTAGAGAGGTTAAGCCTGAACAGTATGTCAAATACTTCCACAAGATAAAGACATTTACATTTCAAACACTGGAATGATTGTAAATACATGTCTTAATATTGGATTTAAGTTTAACTTTTTTACTCAGTGGTTGTTTGGTTTTTTCCCCCAAAAAATATATAGCAGGAGAAACCATTGTATGCAACGTGACACGTGCCTGTAATCATTCAGGTTAGTGGTTTTCTTTTCCCTTTTTTAAATAAAAGTCTTGTCCAACTATTTTATACTCTGAGTAATGAAGCAACATTTAGTTGCAGTGTAAAAGCTAAGTCTGTAATAAATTTCCTTGTAAATTTAGAGAGATTTTGTATGAATTCTAAAAATATTAAAGGAGGGGAGGTTAAGTAGTGTTTAGACTATTGTCTTTTGATCTTTGGTGTCTCATCAAAGGCACACAATTGCAGATAAGAATTACAAAAAAAACCCCAGAAACAAGTATGCTCTGGAGTTCTATTAATAATAATGTGCAGTGCAGTTTTTCTGTTTCAGGAAAAGATTAACTAGAAGGAATTGAGAGACAGCCATCAAAATTAAATGTATAGAAAATAATGAAGCTATTGGACTAATTGATTTGTTGAAATAAGCGAAAAGATGGAAGAACAATTGCACACTAGATAAGCTAATGAAAATGTTCTTATTTCCCTTGTATCAAAACACAAGACAGTAAAATCTTCAATTCTCAAAAAACTTTGCATCCTCTGTTTTAGCATTGATTTTCCTAACTTTTTTTACTTTTGGTTTTAGTATTCTATGTGGGCAAGGTAAAACTTCGGGCAAGTGAAGAAAATAATGCATCACTAAATGTAGAAATAGTAAGTATTCTTTCTTTTTAAACTTTGCTGTAAGGAAGGTTGAAGTGAGTTTCTTTGTCTACACTTAGAATACTGATACCTTAACATGATTCTTACTGTGTTTGCAGTACAAGATACTGTTTGCAGTGGATGGAACAGCTCTGTTTTAAACAGCTGCTTTGCAGCTAAATTTTAATATTCTGGCTAAGTAAACTTCTTACAGTGAGGACCTATATTCTCTACGTAGCCACTGAAAGGAGAGGGAAGCCCTGGGTAACCTCAAGAATTTACATTTAAGCACACAGGGTCTTCCTTTGGAGATTATTTTAAGCACTTGCATTTAGAAGATGAGCATCATTAGATGGCACCTATTTGGGCATAATTAAAGTTAGATTATATCCTGGAATCATTCATGTTGAGACATTCATGTTGGTTTTTTGTGTATGTTTTTGATATATCTTTTGCATGATCATTCTGTGTTTTTTGGCTTTGGTTATTGAGGTATTAATTTCGCAGTAGGGTTATCTGACATGAATGTGTCCATTTGTACAACACAAGAGAGGTTTAAGAGGACAGTGTCATGCATAGCAAGGATCATACAGATGATTAAGATAATACTATGAGGATGACAATGTTTAATTGTTACTGAGGGAAGGGAAAAAAATGGGCCTTGAATCTTTATCCTACACACAGCTGTCAGCCCTCAGTCTGAGATTTCACATACCAGTTCCTGGAAGCATGAGAGTAGTAAGCAATATAAGCACAGAGAGCTGCTGCACAGCCCCACATGGAACACTGGGTTTGGGCACGGATATGCTCCTGGCAAAAGCCATCTCTACATTATGTTGTGTTTCAGTGGTGATAATGCCTGCTGAAACTGTCCTAGCATGGTAATGTAATGCCCACAGCTTCTGGAAAAACTGGTTTCCATCTCTTGAAACTCTTTCTTTTTAGAAGAGTATTTCTTAGGGGAAGTCAATACCATACATGTTAGGTGATGTTTTTTCTCATGGCCCTTGCTGCTTGCACGAAATGTAAAAATAACCAGTAATGCTGGTAACCAGAGCATAAGAATGCATACATAGAAAGGGCCCTTAGATAAACCTCAGTGTATCCCCAGACCCTAATGCTAGATCATACTTATTTAGCTCAGTTCTATCATCTCTTTCACTGCTGTTTTTGGCTTCTCACTGACAGTATTCTGTCATCTGTTACTTATGTCTGTCGTGGAGCTTGTCTCATTGTTGCACTCAGAGTTAGAAAATTCATTCAGTGTCTGGTCTTAGCTGTCTTTGTTGCAAACTAAGCCAAATTCCTCTTTTTCCTATGTACAACATGGTGAATTCATTGTCCTCTTGCCCCTTTGTCTTTCACAAATCAGATTTTGGGGTTTAGTCTATACTAGATCAACAGTTCCTTCCATAAGTTGTGACAACCATGTCATGGTAAATATTTGTTGCAGTATATTCATGAGAAAATGTGCTTCTTATCTTTGTAATTTCAGCCTATTAAAATGTGTGAAATGAACAATTTTCTTTTAAGGCTAAAAATTACTGGTTCTACTTAGCCATGGGATCTTTTTCCCTAACAGATTAATAACGTAACCACCCACCATCAAGTCAGAAATTTAATTGAAATTCCAGCACATACCCCACAAGAACTGAGGTAAGTAATTCTGGATAAGGATTGAAATCTTTGTTATATTTGAAAATGATGAAGTGAGATCTTCCATGTTGAGCAGATTTTGTTTTATTCCTACACGTTAAAAATTTCAGAAGTTGTAAGTTCTTGGTCTTTAACATAAAGTTCATATTGGATAGAATACTCTTAGTTTATGTACCACTGGACTTTCTTTTAAAAAATGGTACACCAAATGTTTTTTGTAATTTAAGGATTCAGTCTATCTGGTAGGAAATTATGAAAAGAACTTTCCTAGCTGCATGTTCTTCAATAAATATTCTTGACGTAATATCTAGGGTTTTATTTTGGTGTAGTTTCTCTTTCCCAGTCTTTATAAGGAGAGGTTTGAATGAGTGAGTATTTCCCAAACTTGCCCTGAAAATCAAAAAAATGTGATTGGCCAGCAAATCTTGTTTGTAGAAGAAATCCATATTTCCTACTCATTCTGTTTCTGTGGCTTTGGTTATAGATTTAGAATTCTATTCCAAATAACGCTAGGCAACATTAAGATTTATCTTTTGTTCTTTTAAATAATATTTACAGTGAGTTGATGTTCAAATGTGATAACAGAGGTTTAAATTTCGTTTGTGTAGTGACTAATAAAAGTCAGCTCTTTAAATGTTTAATGCTTTGAAAAGTGGTTTTACAGTATTAGAACTGGCCTGACTTTAAAAAAATCACTGATTAACTGGAAAAATATTTTTTCTCTGTAATTGTTTTTTTTAATTAGATTGTTGTAATTATTTATAGAAACAAAACTAAAAATCCTCCATAACAGTAACATTTCATTTTAAAGCATTTCAGAGTTCAACAAAACCTTGCGAGCAGTAAGTGAGGTAAGATTACTGATTGTTGTTGCTGTTTGGAAATCTTTTTTCCAACTTACTTCTGGTAACACATCATTCCTGGTTCCTCCTTATAAATCAATTTTTTTCTGTTTTTGTTTGTCATTACAGTCCTCTGTTATGGAATGCAGTGCAGAAAACCAAAGGTTTGTTTTTAAATTTTTAAAGATCAAATATATAAAAGCTCATATATTGTCTTGTGATATGTGAAGTATGCATGGCTCTGTAACAGAAGAAAAAGACAAACTTTCTAGGAAGTTCAGAAGTTCAAGAAATGGGCTGGAGTTATATATATATATATATATATATATATATATATAGGTTAACAAAGAAATATATATAGGTTAACAAAGAAATTATGATTTCATTATTCTCCTGGAATTAGTGATTTTGAAAAAAAACTTTCAGGGTGTGTTGGTTTTGTTTAACCCAAATGTATTGCTTCTCATTAGTCTTCTGCTGAAGCACAGGCTTCCCTGCCATATTTCTTCTGCATCTTGGTATTAGCTGAGTCATGTAACTGGGAGTACCAAATCAGGTATCTCAGACCTTGTGAATGCAATGCAATTTTTATGAGGGATTTGCTTGGGACATCCCAAGTTGTTGTTCATCAGCTTAGGAAACCAACCATCACTGGAGTAGAGAATCCTGAGGAAGTAACCAGTTCAGAGTCTGGAAACCATGGGTTATCAGAATGGCAAAGCTGTTACAGAGAGGTGATCCTGGAAGCCCTGAAACATCAATAATGTCTCAGTTCAATTGCTACTCCCCATTAAATTGTCCTTTAAAATTATCACCTTGGAAACACTGTATTCTAAAACAAAATGTGAAACTTTATTTCCCCAAATACTTGAATCTGGACTTTACCTTCCTGGATTAGGATGAAAGAAAAATCTAAAACACTGATAAAATAGGAAGTAGTCAGATCACACCTTCATGTCATTTACTGGCAGTCGCTAGGTTAGTCTTCTCATTCTTATGTGCTGGAAAGAAGCTTTTTCATTCATCTCTGTGTTTGCATTTGCTGAACATGAAGAATTTTTACTGGAGGTTCGCTAGTTTAGGCAGAGCTTCATCGTCAAACTGTAGTCATAAAGGTGGAATTACATTGTTGAATGGGTCACTGAAGTTCTGTCTAAAGTCAAGAAAGAATGCTAGCTTCCCCAGGTGATGGAGGTTTCATAAACACTGGCATATTTATGCTAACAGTGGAGATTACAATATTGTCTTTACAAAATTGTCAATTCTTTAATGGCCAACATTGATTAGGGAGGACAATAAGTGCCACAAACTGATGTATTACACTCCTAATTAGCCTGGCATAGTGGTTTACGTGGATTAAAAATATGCCCAAATCTGACAGAGTTTAGGAAAAATGTGCTTTCACACATAGCATTTGTGCTAATGTGCTTTCACATAGCATTTGATATTAGTTTCATGTGTTGTAAAGATGAGGCAGCCCTGTTTCTTGAGTCTTAAGCTTTTTTCTACTCATTGTAGTGCACGCTGCAATTTCATAATGAAGCTGGCTGAGAGAAAGAATATAAGCAGTTTAACAGACAAAGCAAAAATAAGCCAACTTGGTAAGTTACACTTTAAACACAATCTCATCACAATTTAATGTCTTTACATGTGGTCTTCAAGAAGCTAAAAAGACAAGACAGTCACTTACTTTTAAATCAAAATATTTTCAGTTTTGAGCAATATAAATACATGAAAATGCAGCCTTCTGAGATTTGAGGGTGTGTGGGATAGAAATAACTTTTAAGAATATTTTGGTATAAAATTGCTGGCTACTTTAATAGAGCTCACTTTGAAAGGATTAGATGTCAAATAAGATGAGAACATAAATGTCTTGCTGAAATGACAATCTGAATCAAAAGGGTTGTTAAGTAGCCAAACTTTCTTAGTGGTATTGTGACAGAATGGAGTAGTAGCTCACACCATTTGTTTCAAAAGCTGTAGTGCTGCATTTTGATTGGTTTAAAATTAAAAAAAAGAAGAAATTTGAACTCATCAGGCATCGAACAAAAATCTGAGGGTATGACAATAATCTGCCTAGTCAAGGGTTCTTTTGTTTTGCAAAAGTAATTTCATAACAAACTTCAAAATAAATTATGTTGTTTAAAGATATAATACACATGGTTAAATATTCTACTTAATGATATTAGCACTTGGTATGCTTAAGGATAATGCTTCTTTTTCATCTCAGATCAGTGCTGCTGTTCATCACTGAAGTATTGTTCTCTGACTGCTGAAGAATTACAAATGTAGTAAGTATAAATACAAAATTTGATTTGCTTATTTCCTAAATTTCCTAATACGTTGCTAGAGTAAACTTCCATGCTTTAATGTAATAGCCAGAAAGGACTCCACAAGAAAAAGCTGACAAGCATTTTCCCATGTAGCTTCCTCCTGTTTCCTCCCTCTGTCCCTTCCCTCCCTTCCTGTGTTTTTTTCATTTTTTTTCCCTGATGCTTCTAGCTTTTGTGTTCAACAACAGCAGCTCAACTTCCAAACAGGCAGCAAAGACAGTAGTAGTAATATTTATTTATGGACTTGCTAGTTAACAACTACGGCAAAATAGAATGTAAGAACCCTCTAAATATTAGAGCATGGAACATCCAATCTGATTGGTTTTAAAATATACATTATTAGTATTATGTCCATGTAATTCATACCTATTCTTCTATTGTAAGTAATTTTCTTTAAAATTTAGAAACAATGTTAAACTTAACATGGACTTTTGTACCTTTTTTCTTTTACAGTACTATACAAGTGCCACCTCATTCCATATGGGTTCCTTCCCCTCATTCTCCTTCTCTCCCTAAAAAGTCTTTCCTCAGATCTAATTCTTTTATTCCTCCCACTATGCTTTCTGCTAAACAAAGCCCCACAATCAGACCACTGATCCCACCATTCACAGGACTTTATTATTCTGGAACTCTCTCCACATCTCCCCTTACAAACCCTCTCTCTGAAACTTCTATGTCTTCCGCCAGTATTCATTCCTCTTCTGAGTCTCTTACTCAACCTACTCTGCCAACTGTTTCTTCCATAACTTCAAAAAAATCTATCACTTTTTCCATACCTGCAACAAAATCTGTCACTAATGCTGCTTTCTCAGTTAAATCTGATGCTGGACACCTTAATAAGACTTTTACAATACTTTCTCCTTCTGGAGGTTTCACTAAACATTATGCACTTTCTTCTTCTGAGCCCCACAAACTTCCAATTAAAAATCGCCACTTTGAGACTATCACCAAATCTGTTGCACAAATTCCTCCTGCTACAACCCAGCTTTTATCTGGTAGCAAAAATATTAGTACAGTACCTATTGTTCCCCTTACTCCTTACACAATATCTTTGACCCCTACTGTTAGTCCTGTCAACCATTCTGTCTCAGCTTCTCATCCTCATTCTACTGCTGATGGCCATGGGACCCCAGGTAAATACAACAAGTAAATAATTATTTTTGTTTGAATGCCATATACTGGATTTGCTTTGAAACTTCATTAAATGATGTTATATATATGAGAGATGACCTTAAAATTATTGTAAATACCTTTGGGTGGGAGTGTTGATCTGCAGGAGGGTAAGAAGGCTCTACAGAGGGATTTGGACAGGCTGGATCAACGAGTCAAGGCCAATTGTATGAGAAGCTCATCAAGGCCAAGTGCAGGGTCCTGCACAGGGGTCACAGCAACCCTAGGGGCAGTCCAGGCTTGGGTAATAGTGTCTGGAAAGATGCTCAAAGGAAAAGGACCTGGTAGTGCTGGCTGACAGTGGCTGAATGTGAGCCAGCTGTGCCCAGGTGGCCAAAAAGGCCGATGACATCCCGGCCTGCATCAGCAATAGTGTGGCCAGCAGGACCAGGGCAGTGATTGACCCCCTGTACTTGGCACTGGTGAGGCCACACCTCAAATCCCATGTCCATTTCTGGACCCCTCACTACAAGAAAGACATTGAGGTGCTGGAGTGTGTCCAGAGAAGGGCAACAGAGTTGGGGAAGGGTCTGGGGAAGAGGAGTCAGGGGTGACCTTTGTACAACTCCCTGAAAGGAGATTGTAGCCAGGTGGGGGTCGGCCTCTTCTCCCAGGCAACCAGTGACAGGATAGGAGTAAATGGCCACAAGCTGTGCCAGGGGAGGTTCAGGCTGGACATCCGGAAGAATTTCTTCACTGAAAGGGTTGTTAAGGATTGGAATGGGCTGCCTGGGGATGTGGTGGAGTCACCATCTCTGGAGATGTTCAAGAAACAACTGGACATGGCACTCATTGCTCTGGTCTAGTTTATAAGGTGATGTTCAGTCAAAGGTTGGACTCAATGATCTTGGAGGTTTTTTCCAACCTAAATGATTCTGTGATTCTATTCTATGTGAAAACCCTGAGACAACTCTCATTTGATGTGTATGTATTTTAAAATACATTCTGATGCCTTTGGCCATGATGAGTAATACCTCACCCTGCAGACTGGTTTTTAACTGTCATAAATAGGTACTGTGCTAAGTTCCCAATAGAACAAATGTTTTTTGGACAGAAAAAAGTAATTCAGCGAGCAAGGCAGATTTTTTTTAAAATCTGATATTTAAAAATTGCAAAATAATGTTGGACCATCCTTAAAATATTATTATTGACTGGGAATATTCTTAGTGGGTATGTTTTTCTTATGAAGAATGTACACATCTTTACAAGCTTATTTTCAAATTTCTGACCCTCTCAGTAATTCAGTGGCTAAAAATTCAAAATAATAGGTTATTTGATATATTAATGGTGTGATGTGAGGAACTTTAAAATCAATAAAATATGAAATTAATATTGCCAATTTGAAACCTTGCCTTATGTTTTCATGAGATTTACATTACTGCTCACTGCAAAGTAGCTGATAAGGAGGAATTGCGTAACTCATTGAGAAACCTTACAAGTTGTGATATGATTTTTTAATCAAGCAAATTGTTTAATTTTTCTGCTTCTCCAAGCTTACTTCATTTGAATGTTTATCTTTTCATTTGTCACAGGAAAAACTCTTTCAGCTACCACAAATACAACTTCTGAACACACTACCATTAGTATTGCCACAGCTGAGCAAATTGTGTCCAAAATAGAAAATGACTTAGCATCTGGAAAAGTGGAGCCAAAAGATGTGAAAAGGATGGTTGGTGAGGTGAGCAGTATCCTCACTGCTTCTCAGCCATTACCACCGCAAATTTCTAACAGGTAGGTCATTTTGGCAATAGATTACAGGAGTGTTGTATTTACTGTCTTGATAAATTGGCTTCAGCGTGTTTCACTTTTTCATAATCATAATCCAGAAGAATATTTCTTGTTCTTTAATGTAGTTATTCAAAATGGAAGGACTACCATTCTAATGTTACTGGCTGTACTATAATATAATGCCATGGAAAACATTGCGGTTTTTTGTGTTGACACTATAATAAGTGAGCATTTTACACTACACTTGGATTATTGCTCCATAATCATAACTTGCCTGAGAATTTTGGATGTATATGCTTGGTAATAATAAGTATACTTTTTATTTGACAGAATTATAAAACTGGTGGACTATATTGGCTTAAAACTGAACTTATCAACATCATCTGCTGTATTTGCCTCCCCTTCCTTGGCTCTGGCGGTTGTCAAAACCAACAGAATGCGCTCCAACCAAATGTCTTTTGCTGTCCAGGACTCAGCTGATCTCCAGGTTACAAAACAGTTAAAATAGTTACAAATCGTCAAAATTTATTTTAAAGTGTTTATCATCTTATATTTGTATGAACTTTGTTTATGTCAGTTTCAGGATCTGTAGTTCATGTTAGTTTCAGACTTTTTTTTAAGCCCTCCATAGTTTTTCCTTTAATTTTCAACTATGTAAGTAGGCGTAAAAGAGCAGTTAACTTAGCATTAACTGGCAGAACTACAAAGCTGTTGGAGAGGGTACAGCTAGAACACCAGAATGGACAAAGTGCTTGGGAGAATAACTTTGCCTCAAACCCCCTGAATTATGAGTCATTTGTTCAACCACCATGACAGTGATGAAATTTGGAGTTAAAAAGGAGTGTTGCCAGACAGCTTCATCTGTTAGAAGGAAATAATTGCAGAGGGTTCCAGGAAAGAACTATCATGTATGTTGCTTGGATAATGGTGCTCAGACATTTGTCACTGATGGCATCTCACCAAGAATGAACTGCATAGAAAGTTTGGTTGGATCCCCTTTATCTCATTCAAAACCTCCCTCCTGGCAGAGAAAATAATAATTTGGACAGTACCAGCCTAGGAGGCTTAATCAAGGAAAGATGGAAAGTTTTGTACAAATTTTGGCACATTCTGCCTCCTCAGAGAAGAAAATAGCTTAATGTATCGTGAGACATAAGTAGTACTGAGACTTTTCTGTGTTACTGATATAAATGTTTAACATTTGAGTTATATTCTATTTCTTAGCAATATATAGTGCATGAATGTGAGGTGGCTAGGAGGTGATAGTGCTGACATGCAGATATTTGCTAAGGAATGATTTTCTATTTCATGGCATGTGGAGTTTGGTGAGCCTGCCACACAAGAGTCCACGAGAACCCCCTGGGAGGGAAGGACCCTGAGAGGCATTCCCCAAGTCAGGGAGACACAAGAGGCTTCTCTCACAGGATGCCCTGTTCTGTTATGCTGATGTACCCCTGCTCTGTTCCCTCCATCGGCCTGTCCCTGTTCCAGAGTGTTCCTATTCCACAGACCCCTGTTCCTCACCCACCCCCCTCTATTTCCTTATTAGTTCCCATAGCCAAACCCCACCTATGCACTGCCCCCATGCCCCTGAGGGTTGGCCCCTGGTGCTCTGTCTGCCCCTACCACCCCATACTTAACCCTGGACCTTCCCATGAGTTGTCTTTGTCACTGAACCCTAAACGAGCACGGCTGGAATAAATATCTCTGGGGACTCAAACAAAAACCCCACCTGCCTCTTTGCTGTCAACCGTATTGGCAGCTATCCTGGCATGCTACAATGGCACTGGCAATGAAACACTGAAAATTTTCATTAAGTATCATCTAATTCAAACTAGAGCAATGGGAATGCTTTTGTGGAATTGACTCAGGATTTCTTTGGGGGCTGTCAACACCGGTGATCTCCAAAGTAGGGTTTGAGTACCCCGGGGTGTGCACATGACAGTCCATTGCAGTGTGCGAAAATGTTGTTTATATGACTAATAAATAAAAAATACATTACCAAAAAATAATTTTTAGTCTCCTTCAAAAATTTATATTTTTATATTTTATAACTTGTCTAATATATTAGTACAGTAATACATACATGTAACTTATGGATAAATATATATTGGGGTTCATGCTCAAAAACTTTGTGAGGTACATGGTCAAAAACATTTGGAGTGCGCTGGTCTAAACAGAAGACACATTGCTAGTCAACCACATTGTTAGGGAACCGTGGGGAGTTCACAATGTTACTCTCATTACAGCCATTCTCTGAATACTCAAATAATTTCTTTCTGCAGTACTACTAAAGTTTCACATCTCTCAGGAACTCTGAGGTGATGATATTTATATGTAAAGGACTAATGTGCAGCAAGAGAGATTTTGTCTTAAGCAAAGCTTCCTNCCCTGAGGGTTGGCCCCTGGTGCTCTGTCTGCCCCTACCACCCCATACTTAACCCTGGACCTTCCCATGAGTTGTCTTTGTCACTGAACCCTAAACGAGCACGGCTGGAATAAATATCTCTGGGGACTCAAACAAAAACCCCTCCTGCCTCTTTGCTGTCGACCATATTAGCAGCTATCCTGGCATGCTACAATGGCACTGGCAATGAAACACTGAAAATTTTCATTAAGTATCATCTAATTCAAACTAGAGCAATGGGAATGCTTTTGTGGAATTGACTCAGGATTTCTTTGGGGGCTGTCAACACCGGTGATCTCCAAAGTAGGGTTTGAGTACCCCGGGGTGTGCACATGACAGTCCATTGCAGTGTGCGAAAATGTTGTTTATATGACTAATAAATAAAAAATACATTACCAAAAAATAATTTTTAGTCTCCTTCAAAAATTTATATTTTTATATTTTATAACTTGTCTAATATATTAGTACAGTAATACATACATGTAACTTATGGATAAATATATATTGGGGTTCATGCTCAAAAACTTTTGTGAGGTACATGGTCAAAAACATTTGGAGTGCGCTGGTCTAAACAGAAGACACATTGCTAGTCTAAACCACATTGTTAGGGCACCGTGGGGAGTTCACAGTGTTACTCTCATTACAGCCATTCTCTGAATACTCAAATAATTTCTTTCTGCAGTACTACTAAAGTTTCACATCTCTCAGGAACTCTGAGGTGATGATATTTATATGTAAAGGACTAATGTGCAGCAAGAGAGATTTTGTCTTAAGCAAAGCTTCCTGGCCTGTAAGCACAGCACATAAAATGGGTGAAAGTTTGGATCCCTTTTTGTGCAATATTAAATCACTAAGCTCTTGAGGTATCTGAATTGTAGCTTATCCAGTTTATTTTTGTTATTTTTCCCAGATGATCAAAAAGTTTGGGTTTATATTCTTATATAAGAACATAAGCTTAACCTACTGAACTTAAAAATGTATTGACAAATAATGGCCATTTATACTTTTTCTGAATTCTGACATACTTCCTTCAGGGTATAAAAATTCTTTGCCTTTGCAGGCTTTCATGCTGTGAGCTGTTGATCTTCCTACACAGTTACAGTTACATAGACTTACCTGGGTTGTTGCTCTTCATGTTTTCAAAATCAGTACAAAACACACAGTGGTGTGTTATGTCCCTGTAGGTCAAAGCCAGATTATTTTCAAGAGCAGGCAGACCTGAAATGGGATGCATCCTTTTCAGTCTTGTAAATGCTATTTATGCATTGGAGCAGGAGAGGAATGAGAGCAGCAGTGAGTTCGTGACAGTGATTACAGAGATGTTTATTTTGAAGTTTTAAACTGAAAATAAGTCATAGTTTATTTTTTTGGAGGCTGAAACGAAGCATAATCCTGCTGGGTTTTTTTCAGATCTCTCTAGGAGTTCAGACAATTCAGAATTTGAATACACTTGGATCAATTGCACTTCCTCCATCATTGCTGACAATTTTACCCACTGAAGAGTTGGACTTGGCTTCTAGAATTATATTCAACTTCTTTAAAAAGACCACTGTGTTCCAGGTATTTTTTTGGCCCACTGTTAATAAGACTTTTAAACTCAATCTTAGAGCAAAATATCTTTTTTCCTCACAAGACACGTTTTAAAACTTCTGACATAAAAAGTAATTATTTTTGTCTGGTGCTTACTCCACATAGTAAATGAGCTTGTGAGTGCTGTACTCTACTATTGTTTCCTTTAAGATTTTAAAATCTGGCACTTTTTTGTCATTCCAGGATCTGTCCTTGAAGAATGCATCTTTAATCAGCAGTGTTATATCATCAAGTGTTGCTAACCTCACCATTAGCAACTTAAAGGCAAATGTTACTGTCATTTTGCAGAATATCAAGCCTAATCAGGTATGATTTATGTTTTGGCAGGCTTAAAGTACAGTTTTGTTGCCTCCACTGAAGTTGTTGTAGTGGAAATATTGTACTAAGAATACAGTTTAATTTGTTCTTCTTGACTACTGTGGACATTTGATCTCCACCTGGACATTAAAAATCACTCTTTTTTGCTTATTTACCACTGGTATACATTTTAGTTCTCAAATGGCGTAAGGTAATTTTTCTCTATCACATATGCATCTGGCTTTTATCCCTTCTGTTTTATTCTACAAAGAATAAAAACTCTTAGATGGAAGACTGACAGTGTGGGTTGTTAGGGAAGATGCTGCAGTTATTACATTTTTGGGTGCCACATGGCCAGAAAATAATTTAAGTCTTTTTCCTTAGGGAAACTGAAATTTTCCCTAAAAAATGGCACAGGATTGTGTCAGCTAGAAGTATTAGGACTCTTATACACCATCTCTTTCTGAAAGGAGCATCAAGGATTAAAGTCTTCTATCCCATATCTTAACAGAGTTTAAAATACTAAATTACTATAAACTAAAAAATATAGGGATTCTACTAATGCACCTGAAGCTATTCTCAGGAGCTGGCTTCGTGGCATCTTTACTTGTTTTGACAAAATAATGAGTTTTGATATATAGCTGTAGAAGTATTAGTATTTATAACAATATAATGTGTGCTGCTGCTGGTATTTATAGAATTTGTATGTGTGTGGGGAAATCGACATGTAAACATTGTGATAGTACGAAGTGATCAAATATTTGCAAATGAAAAGGTTTTTCCTTTCCTGTGTGGTCATGACTTCAAAAGTTACAGAGTCTGGAAGGATAAGAAATCCCAAGAATTTCTATGGTGTGGGAAGACAATGAAAGAGCATTGAAAAGGTTCTACCAGGAAGAGAATCTTTGCATAAGCATGAGAGCTAGCTCCTATATGGTGACTTCAAATTTGTTCAGCATATTTTTACATGCAGTTTGCAATATTAATCCATTTTATGCACCTAAATTTATTTTGTGTTCATATAGATCAGGCATATTTGCTATATACAGTGTTTATTCTTGCCTGCATTTTGTAGATAATTCATAAATCATTTGATCCTAAACTCACAGTTTAATAAGTTTTTGTTTTCTTTTTACTCCTAAACAGGATAATTCAACAGTCAGATGTGTTTTTTGGGACTTTAATAAAAATGGTAAGTACCTGAGATCACCCAAGATGATGTGCTGTTTTAGCTATGTTAATTCATGTTATTATAAATAAAGCCTTTAATGAATAATAATGCTGCTTTTTTTAACAGGTGGACATGGAGGCTGGTCATATGAAGGTTGCATAGTTAAAGAAAGTAGGGTAAATGAAACAGTCTGCTCATGCAACCATCTCACAAGTTTTGCAGTTTTGATGGTAATTATTTTAAAAATTATGCAATCTAACCCTTATTCAACAACTCATTTTACCTTCTGTTGTCTTAAGCAAGCAAAGACTCAATAAGCACATACTACCTAATAAATAATACTCAGTTCTATTGACTTCAGTGTTAGTATAAATAGCATACAATTAGTCATAGGCTTAAAATGCTTGTTAAATGAGAGTCCGTGATTTCCACCGGAGGAAAAAAAAATTTCTTAAGAGCTGCAGCTTTTAGACAGCTGTTTATATTCTAGGAAATAAAATTTAGGATAAATCAAATTTAAAACAGGGTTTTAATCAAATGGGTTTTCACAATTAGAGTCGTAGAATCATAAAATAATATCTCAAGTTGGAAGGGACCAATAAGGGTCATGGAGTTCACCTTCCTGCTTCTTATAAAACTAGATTGGCTTCTTTGTTTTTCATCTAACTTTTTGTAAGAGCTGATGAAAAAGATGATGAAAAGAAAGGATTCTTTTTTATTATTATTTTTAAGTGCAGAGGGAAAGGTGCATTTTTTTTTTATTTTGGTGGGTTTTTATCTTTTTCCATTAAATAAACATGTTCCCTGAAATTATCTTCTGTTTCTGTTTTAGGACTTGTATGGAAAGACTCCTTTGAATCCCGCACAAGAATTGGTACTGACTTTTATATCATATATAGGCTGTGGACTCTCTGCAATTTTTCTTTCTGTTACTCTTGTGACCTACATAGCCTTTGAGTAAGTACCCATTCAACTAAGCTCCCATTATTGTTCAGTTGGGATTGATTATTGTCTTCATTGAGAAATATTTTTCAATAATTAAGGATTCTGTCTCCACAAATAATGCACAGATTTGTCGAGTTCACCAGGAAGGTGTTGATTCAGTCTTTAGAAATGTTAAGAACAAGTGAATTATCATGAGGCTCTATGCAGTAAGAAGTGAAGAAGTAGCACTCTGAAGTATTTCATAATGGATTATCATAATAGAAGTGTGGAGGAATGTATTTAAGATAAGACATATAAAAAGCAGCACAGAATTTTAGCATTTTTAAGAGCATTTTTATTCTTTCTTTATTCTCTCTTTATTCTAAGACTGGGACTTGTGTCTATCAAGGCTTTAGATGCCCAGTCAAAAGCTTAATCTAGTTTAGCAATAAGAGTCACATTTTGGGTTTGGGTAGCAATGTAACAAGAAGTCCAACATACAATGGAAAAAAAAAATAACCATGATACTAAACACTTAATCTCCAAGTTATTGTTTGTATTTATGTAAGATTTTCTAAAAAACTTTATTTATACAGACCATTAATTTGAGAATGTGTTGCAAATTATTCTCTCCATGTATAAATGCAACACACAAAGCATTGTATATGAATGAAAACGTACAATTTTCTTTTTCCTGGAATTTATGAGTGCCAAGGACTGCAAGAGAGGAAGTAAGCCAGGGAGACATGGACAATTGATGTCATCTCACTAATTTGCTTTTTTTTTTTAGGAAAATCCGGAGAGACTACCCCTCCAAAATACTTATTCAGCTGTGTGCTGCATTACTTCTACTCAACTTAGTTTTTCTCCTTGACTCATGGATTGCACTTTATGATACACGAGGCCTATGCATTGCAGTTGCAGTGTTTCTTCACTATTTTCTCTTGGTTTCCTTCACCTGGATGGGCCTGGAAGCTTTCCACATGTATCTGGCCCTTGTGAAAGTCTTTAATACCTATGTACGGAAATACATTCTTAAATTTTGTCTTGTTGGTTGGGGTATGTATTTTTTTCCATTTGTATGCTAAAGAGATAATTCCTCTTATCAAGTATTTTAGTGAATGTGACATAGGTCAGGAATGAAAATTAGGCATTAAATTAGTTAATAGAAATATATTAGTTAATATAAATAATTAAAATTAGTCATTAAATGTTAGATGTGTTCTACCTTTCTGAGGCATGGAGTCCCCCCAGCTGCAGAGCTGAAGCTTCTGCAATGCAAAGTGATAATAAGTCTTTCTTGTGCTAGTACAATAGAACCAATTTTGAATGTGCATGCTTCCATTATTTTGAAAATAAATGCCAATGAGTATATATATTCCCTTTCTGGAATAGCAGTGTTGTTAACAAAAAACATCAAAACCAGATCTAACTGCATAAAGGATAAGGAGACTCTGGGCCTGATTTTTATCTCTTTTTTATCTCTTTGTTTCTTAAAACATATTATAGAAAGAAAATCAGTTATCCTTTAAGACATTTTAAATAAGTCTGAAGATCAACGGTATTTGTTAGTTTATTCAGAAAGTTTTGGAGCTGGCTGTGGAGGACTGCTATTGTTTCTTTGCAAGTTGTGCTCCTGAGCAGTTTGAATGCTGGAATTTTTCAGATAGCTAGTAGTCAGCAGAATTCAACAAAAAAATTTCAGAAACAAGTTGTAGATTTCATAGAAAAATGTAGTAATTTCACATGCCCATAATACTATCTCTGTTAGGATTTTTACATATGTGTTTGTTCATGATCTTTCAGGGTTACCAGCAGTAGTTGTGTCCATTGTGTTGGCAGTATCACCAGATAATTATGGACTTATAACCACTGGAAAGGCTTCAATAAATGGACCTGATGAATTGTGAGTTAAAGGGAGGTACTTTTGGGGAGGTGGGGGTGGGGGATGGAAGAAGGTCCTCCAAACTGCTTTTCCTTAGACTAAAGGTGGGGAAAGGAAGGAAGCAATGGTAGTCCTTTGAAATGGCATAACTCTACAGTATCTCATGTGTTTTAGGGTTATTGCTTATATGAAGGATCATATCCTTTAGCCAAAAAAACCACCCTTTTTTTCTAAAAAGGCAAAAATGGTTTGCATGTGCAACAAACTAAAAGTTTGTCTCATGTTTGTTTCACTTAATAACTGTTTCTCATAACGGTTGACAGACTGTTCCTTTGTTCTAGCTGCTGGATCAAAAATAGAATTGTCTTCTATATTACTGCTGTGGGATACTTTTGCGTGATATTCCTGATCAATATCAGCATGTTCATTGTTGTGCTGATTCAGCTCTGTCGCATCAAAAAGAAAAAACAACTCGGTGCTCAAAGGAAAACCAGTATCCAAGACCTCAGGAGTGTTGCTGGCCTCACTTTCTTGTTGGGAATTACTTGGGGGTTTGCTTTCTTCACAGTAAATGAGGTATTTACTTACCTCTTTACCATTTTCAACACTTTGCAAGGTAAGTTGCGTTCATATCCTTCATGTAACAGCCTCCTGTGTATAATGTAACAAACCAAACATTTTGAAATGTCATTATTTGATACAGCAATAGAAGTTTAACTTTGGTATGTGATGTAACATGTTAATCATATTAGTACTGCTTTACTGTAATCTCATATTGCAGTTTTGTTATAATAAGGTACAGAAAAACTAGATACTATTTATATACATATGGTATGTTTATAAATATTATCATTTTAAGAGTGTATGCAAACCAGATATCCCTAGGAGTGACTGCTTTCACTAATAAACAGGTGCATTTTGAATACTTGGTTACTCTAAGTGTTCACATTATAATGCAATTAATGTAGTGTAAACTGTATCATTTCTTCAGTTCCCCTAAAGCTTCTGGGGGAGGTTTGACAATTTACAAAGGGTCATTGAGACAGGCAAGGCTACAACATCTAAAAGTTAGTGACCCAACTTTTAAGCATGGCCTATGTAGTACTTAAGAACATATGGGAAGTAGATACGAAAACACAAAGTTTCACAGAGGCCAGGGTGATACTGGACATAACCAAAAGCAGAGTTGCTGTAAAGGCTTTTATATGAATAGAAGATATTGTAGCTGTCCACAGTTATCTAAATACACCTGGATTGCCCTTCTGAAGTTCAGATCCAAACTTTTGCTTAAATGGCACTTAGATGACTGACTGTATGATTTCCTGGAGGCTAGAGCAATGAAAATTGCAGTTCAGTGTATACACCTCTCCCCTATTTGCTGTGTTGATTTACTATTATTTATTATTCATTCTAAACATACTACAGCTGTTTCCCACTGGAGATTGGAAATTGTGCAAAGACTGAGTGCCACTTTCCCTTAAAGGGGGGCAATTATGATGAACTTTTAAGCAGGGAAAGCTGGATGCCACCCTGTGTCAGTTAGTAGTGAATGAGAAGTAGGCAAAGAGACTGTAATGTGGTGCTGACAAGAGATGGGATGAACGCCATCCCTTCTAGAAAATATTTGAAATTGTGGTAAAAGGGGTACCATTTATTATTATTTTAGAAATGAGTTATTTTCTTTGTATGAGTGCTCAAAATTTTGTACCGTTGGTGGAAAAGGGTTGCTGCTAATAAAAGATGTAACAGTGTCACACCATGTGCTAAAAAAGCTTCATGGAAATCTCACAGTGTGGTATCACACCTTCTCTTTGACAATGCTATGAATATTTTCCCAAAAGCATTAAGTAAGTTACAAGATAAACAGAATTTTTCCGTTTTATTTGATAGAAGGAAACTGTATGCATTTTTTCTATTTGGTTGTATTTGTTGGGTTTTTTTCTTTTGTATGGTTCTTCTAATCTATGTAAGGAAAAACCATTCGGCAGTGTTCAGAGTTGTGAACTTTTTCAGCAAAGAAAGGTATCATAAGTTTTTAGAAATTTAGAAGAAAGTAAAGAAAACCAAAACATTTTTCATTAAGAAGAAGTAAAAGTGAATTTTGCAAGAGTCTTATATGTTACTCCTTTGCAGGGTTCTTCATTTTCATCTTCTATTGTGTAACAAAGGAGAATGTCCGCAAACAGTGGAGAAGATATCTTTGCTGTGGGAAATTCAGGCTGGCTGAAAACTCGGGTAAATTTTTTTTTTAACTTCTGAATTCTTATATTCAGTGTTAAGTTCCTGGTATTTTGTAATAATTAAAAAAAAAAAAAAGGTGCAATTAATCATGTTGCTGCAGTTGCAGTTCTAGTTTATTATCCAAGATACAATAAACCTCCAAAATGATACTCTTTAAAGGTGGTAGCTGGTGCAGTTCTTGCATGTTTACATGCTATTGCCTTAAGCTGTTGACTGCTAAGAGTTGACCTCTTCCACTGCAGGGTAAAGGCATGTCTTTGCAGAAGACTTTTGGTCAGTTAGAAACGGTAAGATTTGTTCCAGCTTCTGGGTCAGCTGTAGTTTTACCAGTGACTTCCATAAAAACAAAGTGAAGCATGGTTTAAACCAAAAAGGACATTAATTACTTTATGTTATTTTGTTACTCAGTAGTTGTCCTCTAGTAAAGCTATATACTTTTTATACACTTTCACTTAGAAGATCAACTGCACTTTAGTTATTTTTCTGATCTGGTCTGCAGTTTTAAAACAATAACAGTTGACTGCTTGGATTTTAAAATGGGACAAGAGAAAAGGAACTAAATTTAAATAATTTTAAACATCATGAGTCATTCAATTATTAGGAGAGTATAATTCTGTCTAGAATACTGCAAAAAGTGTGTAAAGCCTTGGTTTTATAACAATTCGGTTGCATTATTAACTATATTTTTATATAGTGCTTGTATGAGTTGTGTTATTTTCGGTGTCATGTATCTGTTGTAGACTGGAGTAGAACTGCTACGAATGGTTTAAAGAAGCAGACTGTAAATCAAGGAGTATCCAGTTCTTCCAATTCCTTACAATCAAACAGTAACTCCACTAACTCTACAACACTGCTAATGAATAATGATTATTCAGTCCATGCAAATGGAAATGGTAAGTATACTGCAAAATAGTATTTCATCAGAATTAAAATTCTCCATCGTTCCTGTTCTAACATAGTACTGTCCTCTGAACTGCCCTCTGCTCTGTTCCTAAGAAGTTGAAGTGCAGGTGTAAGTAGCACTGCACTCAATTTCACTTGCACTTCGCCGTGGCTTATTTGTCTGCTGAGAAAACTAGATATGAATCACCATTGAATATACTTACTAAAAACTGATTTTTTTTTCAGTGAACATAATCTAGTTCTTCACACTCTTGCAGGGCATGTGTCATGCTGCTAATTTGAGCTCTCAGTAAAGACAATCAATTTTTCAAACTGAAAAATAGCTTACAAATCTGTAATGCATAAAACCCTAAGTCAAGCAAAACTCAGAGAACATTACTCCTGTGTACCTGAGGTATTTTTCCCAGCTGATCAAGAGTCGAGGTTAAGAAGTCATGTCATCAGCTAGACTGTTTATCATGCAGTTGTTGGACATGCTTGGAGAGGCTGTGTTGTCCTCATTTCTTGGCCTATGCTGTCAGAAGACAGCACATAATCAACAGGATAATATCAGCAGTTAGCCTCTAAGAAGTACAGAGTAAAAGCTACGGGATTCATATGTGGGTTAGAGGTTACTGTTCCTTTGAGTGTACTAACTGCATATTGCAGAGAAATCACAACACTTCAGGAGATGGCATTTGGACATGCCCTGACAGCTTTCCTAATTGAGCTTTTTTTTTTTTTTTTTTTTTACATTCCTTTGTAAAATCTTCCTGTTTGGACACCACGTAATGTGATAATTAACATACTTTTTATCTAACAGGTCAGTTGAGAACCAGAATCCAATAACTCTCACTATCATTAAATACAAAGTAAGGCAATATTTTTAGGTAGAAGTATTCCCTTTTGAAGAGAGAAATTTTCAAGTGCAAAAGCCTGCATGTCTTACAGGGTTCTTTTTTCCATGCTATGTTAATTGCTCTGATGAAAGAAGCCATCTCTCCCTGCAACATTTGACATGCGTATACACAGCTACAAAAGCATTTTGACTGCTTTTCTCAACAGAAAGAAAGATAGCAGAAATGTTCTATTGAACTTGTTTGTTGTAGTAACTGAGTGAATGAGCCTGTTGTGGCTTTCTGGAAAAAGTTTTGTTCTTTTGGATATTTTAGAATGAGATGCTAAATTGATGATCTAAACTGCGGAGTGATGCCAATTCTGTTGGACGTGCTTCAATTCTGTCCTACTTCAATCACATAATCAGACCTTTCCAGTGTGAGGGTCTGTGTGTCCTGTGCCAAATGCTTCTCAGACAAAAGCAGCTTTTGAATGGAATAGAATCCTGTCAAGCAGTTTGATAGAACCTCGTTCCTGTGCAGTCACAAACACAGATAGCTCAGGTGACCCACCTAATTTCCTATTTTACTGTGTATTTTGAATGCTGTGAACCTCATACCACATCCTCTATTCACACCAAGAGGGTTGTATGATACCTTGCCTGCATAATTTGACTAAATAATTCTTCTGGGTCCTTAGGACCTCCATGAGAAGAGCCTAAACCTATGCTTGGATAGCTCCCAGAAAGCTCTGAGACAATTCCTTACACCTAATCTTTCAAACATGAGGCAATGGTATCTCAGAAAAGCTGTGCTAATGCCTCCAAAAGGCACTAGACTGCTGTTAGATAGGAACATGGGAAAGCTGGAACTTGAAAATTACATTGCAATGCTTCATTTTAAAAAATGAACTCCAAAACCAAAAGTGCTCTAGAAATGAAGACCTATGTCATAAATATGTAAACACTCTATGATTTTGGCCTCACTGCTTCCATTGAAATGGAAGGAATGAAAAAGCTATTCCAGATTCAGGACTGAATGACATACCGTGGTAAGTTTGGGATGTCTGTACAGCCTGTGGCTTTGCTTTTCTACTGGACCTCATTTTTTCATGGCATTCTAATATTTCCTTATTTTCAGTTTTTCTCTTGCAGATTTGCATGTTTGGAAAACTACCATTAGGTATGACATGGCCAAACCTGCAGAATTCCTCACTGAGGAACCCAAATCACTTCTCTGAATTTGTTCACAGAAAAGCTTTATTTTCTTCTCAGCTTGTGCCCTAACATTAGGGCTCAGCTATTTTGAACACTCCTAAAATAAAACAGTTGTAGTCATGCAGGGGATTAAACAACAATCACAGTATCAGAAAATATGGATGTTTTCTGTAATTTCAGTCTTTTTCTTATTTGAATTAATGAACAAAGCTCTTCTGCTTGTCTTACTCTATCTACATTTATGCCTGTTTAAGTGCTTGATGGCTGTTCAAATTAATAGCTAAATTTTTAAAAAATCCAAACTGAAGTGTTTGCACAAATACTTAGAAAAAAATCAAAAATTCTCATTAAAAATATTTAGAATGTGATACATAAAGGCTGGAGATTTATCCAGTGAACTAAACATTTGTGGAGCAACTCATTAAAAGGCTTCAGTCAGCAGTGGTATTATATGTGTTCATTGTGGATTCACCTAAATGTGTAAGATTCTCTGCAGTCTAAATATGGTTTTGACCCATGATTAGACCTAGGCCATATTCTGGTTGTCTTTCAGAAGTAAATGCTGTAAGTTGAGTGCCTTTCAAAGGCAAAAAAATTCCTTGTTTTCTCAAACACTTTCTTCTTTTAGTTGCATGGCATGCCTGAGATACTTTAAAACTTAATTTGATAAAGCAAAACATTAAAAATAGTATTTTGGATCTTTCTTAGTGATACTTATTGCAAGTCAAGTTTACATTTTGAGAATTGTGACCTTCATTGCTAAAAATGTGGAATCCTGTTGTGCATAAACATATTAACATCTCTCAAATCTCAGGATTTCATGCAGGAAAAGAAATGTATACAAAATATTTACCGAAAAATCCACTTTTTAAAATGGTTGCAGGAATAAAATGAGAGTGTATGAACTCCCTTTAGTGACTAAAAAATCATGGGAGGCTTGATTCTGAACCTTTCTGAGAGGAGATGCACTTTTTTTGTTTCAACAGGCCATCTTTCCAGTGAGAAGACTGGTGTTTGTTTCAGTGTACAGAATGGTGATGTGTGTCTCCATGACTTTTCAGGCAAACAACTTGTATTTCAAGACAAGGATGATACCAGCAGCCAAGAAAGCCAAATCTCACTCAGAAGGACTACAAAGAGAGGAAGTCTAAGTTCTATGGGGAAAATGTGATTTCCTTTTAAACAGCACATTGTTTTACAGTGTGAAGTAGAGTTTTACTTTTTTTTTTGTTTTTAATGTGAGCAGACCAAGAACTGGTTTTATTTAAAATATATGGTACTGGAACTTCAAGGCAGCCATGCAATGGATTGACAAGGACAATTATTAAAACGAAAAAAAGGAACCTACTATTTTGACAAGGTCTTGGATGTCAGATTACAGCTGTCACATTTCCATTTTGATTCTTCATCAGAGTGGTTGTTTTTTTTTTTTGTTTTTTTTTTTTTTTGCATTTCAACAAGAGTTTTATTTAGACTTTTTTCATTACAATTAAGTTTATCTGGATATGATGCTTAGTAGTATTGTATAAATGTAGACAGTTACAACTTGTGTGTACAAACGATGTTAACTTTAAAAATGTTAGCTACACTGTCTTCAACTTTTTTTATGTTTTATTAGCAAACTCTGCAGTGATGTACATAAGCAGAAAAATATCAACCTTTAAGCATCTCAATGATACTTTTTATATTTATTTCTTGTAATATAAATTTAAATATTCCTATGTATAGAAAAATAATAGGTATTTTGTTTGTAACTGTTACTGTAAATTTGCATTTTTCTTTAGTTAATTAACTTTTACATAGAATGATACAAAAGTTAATTTGTCTAGTGGATCACCTACAGTGGTTTGAATATAGTCACTAGATACAGAACTGTAAATAACAAACATGATCGGTCTTGAACCTTTAGCTGCCTTTTAGCATACCACAGAGGGACAGAAACTGGGTATAATTCAAGTAGAGTGCCATGAATGGAGTGCTAAATAAAGTAGTCTGTAGGTTATTAAGTACAACTAAGTTGTTGATGGTTTGAGTAAATTCATCAGAGTTTTTGCCACTGATTTCACCAGGGTCAGTATTTATCTTGAATGGTGAGATTAAACACAGTGCCATTTCTCATTTGCAATGACAAAAGTAGAGAAGTTTGGGGGGCGGACGGGGGGGGG
>VZRF01007596.1:1391232-1594258 GCA_013396875.1 Vireo altiloquus
GGGTGGGGGAGTGTCTCCAGATTGATAGATAGATTTAAAAATAGGTTTGGGCATGATACCACAGTTTAAAGTCTTAGTCCAGCAATCAGCTTTCTGTTGCAGTGCTCTCAGCTGGCAGCCCATGGTGCTGGTAAAATTCTTTGCTCCGTGGATCTTATGTGCAGTGTGATTTGCAGGATGAGACCTGCTAGTCTAATTAACCATCACTGCATATATGTAATGCAGTGCAATTAAGTGCACTCGGTTTTTCTCTGGCTTCTTTAGCACCTTCTAAGGGTTGTAGTTTTCATATGATGTAAGCAGGTAACAGAAGAAAATAATTGTAGTTTTTAAGAGTAAACACTTCTAAAAAAGCTAAACCAAAACCACTGAAAATATTAATAAGTATATTGTGTTGTTCTGCTAACATTCTGAATGTGCATGAGGAAAGACATTAATGTGTTGTCAGTCCATGAGAGTCAGCCCCAGTGCCCCCCAAAAGCTGGGACCAACTTGTAGAGGAATCAAAGGTGCTGAAGTAGTGATAGCTGCCCTGGGATGTGTTTAATACAGCCTCTTGAGGTAGGTAAGTCCCTCCCTGGGAGCTAAATAGGCTCTTAAAGTCTTGGATGGGCCATTTCTCTGGGATTTCCATTTTGGTACCCAGAGAAATTTTTATTTTTCAACTGGCAGCCAGCCCAGCATGGAGAGTAGGGAAAAATAAACCAAAATTATCATTTCTCAGACAGCAGAGTTATCTTTATTAAGCCAGGGCTGCAAGTGAATAGACATTTGTTGTCTTGCATAGGAGGGAGGGATACGAAGTGTCCTCTACAAACGTTGGAAATATGCAATCTGCCTTTTGAGACCCTGGGTTTTGTCATGTGGGCACAGTACTGAACTGGGACTTCTCTTACTCCTTGTTTGACTTTTCAAGATCAAAAAGAAGTTTTTTGAGCTGTTTTCAGTCATATGTGCTACTCAGCTGTTACTTGGTTTGTGAAGACCTTGCTGGGGTGGGGCTGTTGCAGCAGAACTTCATTTCTTCTCTGAGTGAGCCACGAAGCGTTGCTGTATTAAACCATAACAATAGGGCTGACTGTGCCCAGTCATGTCTGTCAGGCTGTCACCTCTGTGGTGCTCAGTGGTCACATGCAAAGCCCAGGAAATGGTAAATAAAGCCCCTCCCCCTCAAACCAGCTTTCTTAAAAAAAATGAGTTGAGTGAACCAGTGTGTGGGAGAAATGAAAAACTGGTGGATGTATCCTTTTAAATTTTACTTATCTTTACTATTGTAGACTTTGACCCTCGTCATAGCAGCCCTGGCAACTGGTCTTCATTCACTGAAATTTTCTGTAAAGGCTTGATTTGATTGAAAGTTCTATTGACCTTTTGCCTCTTTGTCTAATTTTTTTTGTTAGTCAAGAATGTACAGCCAAGAAAGACAGTCTAAAAAAATTAAGGATAGTGAAGTGATGGGAATTAATGATGCAATGAAAAATTTAATGGAGTATTTGGCATGCAGGAGACTACTCAGTGTACTGCTTTTCAGACAGTGCTGCTTTTCAACATCTTCAGAATTTTTTTCCTATCCATTTTCCAAAGGAGTATATAAAAAGGCTTTTGCATTCATTTAGCTGTCATAAATCCAGTGGGCAGATATACAGAAATAACTTTTTTAATCTCCTAGAAGATAACTAGAGGTTTTTTTACTTTCTCAAGATTATGCCAGAGACCAGTTACACAGAGAAACATATATCCCATACTCAGTTTCTAGTATTAACTCAGTACCCTCTTTTCCTCAAAAATATGTAAAACTTAAATTTTCATTTCCTTGATGTATTCTGAATTTCACTCAGTGACTTGGCTACTAATCCTGTGTGGATGAAGATTTCCTGCTGGATGCTGTTAACTTCACAACCTGAAGTGTTCAAATAAATTTTGCATTTCACTTGTGTGAATTTGAGAAAGAAGGATGGGATCTCACTTCTGTTGTGAAATCACGAGTAGCTGCAATGTGCACTCCGCATGAAATCATCATTAGTTTGTTACCTGTTAATACAGGAAGAAGTGATGCTTCTTAACAGATGGGACTCGAGGTGGTAATGTTTGTTCTTCATTCCTTCTGCCATGGTTAGAACCCAGTGACGGGGCTGCTTTCAGCCGGGACGGAGCATAAGGATGCCTGGGTACGAGACAACATCTACAGCATCCTGGCCGTGTGGGGGCTGGGAATGGCATATCGGAAGAATGCAGACCGGGATGAGGATAAAGCCAAAGCCTACGAGCTGGAGCAGGTGTGTCAAGGCTCAGAATAAACCAGTTCCACTGTCTGGGTTTTCTTACAGTAATGTTTTGGGAGAGTGCATTTGCACTGCTGCTGTGCCTGGGATCTGGCAGGGTTTTCCCAGCTTGGAGTACGTGTCTTGTTCCAAAGACAGCAACATCCATGCAGTGTGTGGTGTGCAGTATCCCTGGCAACCTTCTGGCAAAGAGCATTTGAAGAACTGGATGGCAGAGAGGCTGATATCTGAATTAAACTACAAATGAAACAAAGACGTGTAGGAGTCAAACTTCCATTGGTTGGCTGATTGTTGAAAATTAGGCTTCTGAGAGATTTTGTTCCCAGATTTACAAGCTTCTCTCTGATTAAACCTTGAGGTCCCTCATGAGGTGTATTATGGAGCAGTAAATCTAGGCTGCTTGGATCTTGCAGCAATTTATCTGCTAGACCATTCTTCCCTGTAAAGAGAAGCATGCCATTTAAAGCAGCAGTCATTGGAATGTCCACAGAGGATGTACATGGTGTCTAGGTGTGTTTGATCAAAGCAGAGAAGGTAAGGATCTCTCTTGCACTTCTCTACATTCACACTTAAGGCCCTTTCTCGACTAATCACTTGCTTTTTGTTGTACTGTATAAAGAGTGGAAAAAGCTCTACAGGTCTTGCAGTCATGTCAATGTCTTGAAGTCACCTACCAGTGTTCCCCAGATCTGTCACTCAGAAGATTAGTACTAGTATTATTACAAGACATAGCATTCCTCTTACTTCCTTTAGCTGAGTAGAAGGACCACAGAGAGTTGTTCCACTCATTAGAGAGGACTTGTGGGAAAAGATTTCTTCTTCTACATAGGGATGAGAGAATAAAATCTGATTAGTGTATTAAAATGCTTTTTTTTTGCCTTTGGCAGGACTGTAGAGGGTGTGAACTTTGCCACTTTTGAATGTTGTTTGTAAGAGCTGATGAGGCTGAAAGTGTCACTGGTCTGTTTTGTTGTTGTCATATGTTGTGAAGCTGATGCGGGGACTCTTGCAGTGCATGATGAGACAGGTAATGCTATAGGATTGAATTGAATTAGTAGATGTTGTATTTACAAAGCACTTCATTGAAGTGTGTGGTTTTGTGTCTTCTGTGGCGTGACTTATTTTGTGTGTGTGCAGGTGATGGTGTGGAGAGTCTTCTTAAAACTCTTGAGCAAAACTCTGACCTTGCTTCCACTTCTTGTCCAAGTAACCTTTTGAGATTGTGCTTGTAGCAAATCAGAATTTTGCCTTTGCAAACTGATTTTCACCAAGATTCATGCCTATAGTTTAGATCTGAACTCAACAAGGTAATTTAATCTTATTCTTTCCTGTAGAGATATGGCTTTAACTGGAGTCTAAAGTCAGAGTTGTGTTAAAGCCCTCTGATCAATCAAAACACACTGAAGTGAAGTAACAGGAATTAAGACCTCAAGTTTCTTTTCACCTAAGAGAAGTTGTTAATTTTGAAATAATTTGGAGAATTTCTTCCAAAATGTTTCAGATTTGAGATTTGTGATGTTTTTCAGGTCGATAAGGTAGAGAAGTTCAAACGCACTCAGAGTACCAAAGACTGCCTCCATGCCAAGTATAACTCTGCAACTTGTGCCATGGTGGTTGGGGACGACCAGTGGGGGCATCTACAAGTGGATGCAACTTCCCTTTACCTGCTCTTCTTGGCACAGATGACTGCATCAGGTAAGCAGAAGATACTTTTGCCTTTTGTTGCAGCCTTTTCTATTCCATCTTCTATTTAAAAAGGAAAATAAAGTAGTAACTAGCTTCAAAGATCTTTACAAAATTAGTACTCAGAAGCAAGTCATGTTTCTCTGGTAAAGAGATATGACTTATTGGAATTCCATGTTTATAGTAACTGGCAGTGTCTATTCCCTTAATGTTAAATGGCATCAAATACATGAGATTATTTAGAGTCATGTCAGTCTCATGTTTAAAGATTTCATAGGACATCCTCTTGGACAACCACATTTCTTCAGACATCAAGTCAGGTGCCACTTGGGCCATCAGTGTTGCTTCTCTAACTGGTGCTGTTTTGTCTTGTGTTCTTCTTAATCGTACTCCTCCCATGGGGATAAGGATTTGTTTCCTTACGTGTTTTTCTGTCCTTGGAGCCCCTTGCAGTTGAGCCCTGCAGAACAGGTACCTGGTCATCCTGAAGGTTCCTAGGCAGAGCACTAAGCAGGCAGAGGGCTGGGGAGCTGCAGGAATTGGCATGCACTGCTCTGGTGAGCCAGAGTGGGCTCAGATGTCTCTGCTTTATACCCACGATCTGAGTGTCCCCCTCACAGAGGTGGTTTTTGGCTGGGCTTTGAAACAGTAGGTATTGGTGGGGTTTGAAGTATTTTATCAGTAGCAAGTATTGAGGCCTGCTGCTTGACCTTTGGAAATCAGTTTGAGTTTTTCCTTTCATTTCAGTGGGCAGGAGCTGGTAACAAATAAACAAAAGCATGAAACTTACTGAAGAGTAACTATTGCAGTTCTGATACAGTAAAACTATTCTCTTCCCTTCATTTGATCAGGACTACGTATTATCTTCACTCTCGATGAAGTTACCTTTATCCAAAATCTTGTTTTCTACATAGAAGCTGCCTACAAAGTTGCTGTAAGTAGTTATTTATATGTAAATCATCTGAACACTGCTCAAGTGTGGGTGGAAAATTATTTATTGCTGGAGAAGTAAAATAGGTACCTGTTTTTTCCACGAAAAGATGGAGCCTGTCAGTACATTACATTGTGAACAGCATCTTTGGAGATGTTGGGAGGGCTGTGGAGGATTTACTGCTGTGTGGGTGAGGTATACTTGTTCTGTCATAATTACAGGGGCTTTCATTGATAATTAATAGTATTTCCTGATGTCTAATTAAAAGTCTTGTGGGCCTTTCTAAAAAGGGCAGGTTGCTAGCAAACCAGATTGAAGGGACATGGGGAGAAATATGCACAGGGGGAGGGATAAAGGGCTTTGTGTGTTCTGTGAAGGCAATGATTCGTGACTGTATACCTGATCCTGCTGGGGTATATTTTTATGTGCTATTTTTCAAATATCAGAAGGGTCTCTTTGGAGACTTGGAGCCCCTTTTCTTTTTTCTTTCTTTTGAAGGCAAATAATAAACTAATTTCACGTAGGAGTGTGGATTTGTTGTGGGACAAGGAGGGGAAACATTCCTTTTGTATATAATCATGCCATTTTTTTCTTGATGGTGTTGTTGCAGGATTATGGAATTTGGGAACGTGGTGATAAGACAAACCAAGGAATCCCTGAACTGAATGCGAGCTCCGTAGGGATGGCCAAAGTGAGAATATCTTCCTGACACCTCCTTCATGGCTGCTGTGTTGTGCTTAAGGGCTCTGACAAACCTGATGGCTTCCTTTGTGTGGTCTTCTTGGCCACTGCAATAGTTAGCTGATTGTATAAGAATTTTTGTTCAGATGTGAGTGAGTATTTTTTAGTGTAAAATCTTTGTGATAATGGCTCTCATTGAAGGACCTCAGTACAGTTGTTCCAAGGATTGCAAGAAGGGTACCAGATTAATTGAACCATGAATCTGACAGATTCAGTAAGATGCAACCTCTGGTTTTCTTTCCCTCCTCCTTAATTCTCCAGCCTCAGTGTCATATCTGATGTCATGGTAAGAAAAGGTCAGATCTAAATTCTAAAAAACAGCAGAATATCAATTTAAGAAATTTTCTACAAATAGTTTAGAGAGAAAAATAAATGAAGATATACTTAAAAAGAGGTCACAGAGATACTAAAAGAAGCTTAGAAGGCCATAAATAAAAATGTGTAATTGGCAGCTATCTCATTACATGGTGTCTGAGGGACAGACAGAAGACAAACATCATCAAGATCAAAGGTATATTTGCCTTTCAGCAGGATTTGTTAGATCTTGTGTGCACTGCAAGAGGGAGAAATTGCTGGTCTTGGCCCCACACTGATAGAGGAGGCTATTTTGGAAGATAGGACAGGAGAAGCATTTTTTACTAAGTATGTCATTATTTAGATGATGTCTCAGTGGAAACCCAGCTCCTGATTTTTTTGCATTGCTTTTAAATTGTAGGAAGGATCATGAGCACATCTATCCTGTTGAAAACCAGAAATAGTTACTTTTTGTAAAATATTGCCAAGCTTCCCTTTAAAGATGAAAAAAATGTCTGTGGAGAAAACTTCTGTCTTATGTAATTTCTTTCAGAGATTAAGCACAGGTGCTAGGGTGTACACTTGCCTTAAAAGGAATTTATTGATTTTGGGTTGTCATTTGGTATTCTTCGAAGGCTGCTTTATTTTTCAAAGATGAACTAGATCTTTTTGGAGCTCATGGAGGACACAAATCAGTGATTCACGTTCTTCCTGATGAAGTAGAACACTGTCAGGTAAAAATTAGTCTGGTCTTTCCTTTACAGGGGGAAAACCTAACACCCTCTCCCTTTTGTTTTCAAATGGAATATTGATTGACTAAGCCGAGAACATAATGTAATAAGGATGGCTTCAGGCTATGCTGCTCACCCTGTTTCTAGTAGATCACGTGAAACTGAGTAGTGTGAAACATTCCCATTCTAACTCAGTTAAAAATAACTGCACAAAGTTCTCTGTCAGTTTGCAAATAGTGTAGTCTCATTTGCACTTGACATAGTTTTTTAAAGTTGGCAAATTGTTTTACATCCTTCTCTTTTGTTCTTATTTTGCCCAGTCTATTCTGTACTCCATGTTGCCAAGGGCGTCCACGTCAAAGGAGATAGATGCTGGGCTTCTCTCTATTATTTCTTACCCAGCTTTTGCAGTGGAGGATGTAAACCTTGTTAATGTAACCAAGAGTGAAATCATATCCAAATTGCAGGTAAGGATTTACTTTATTTTTATTTTTCAAAGAGAGAGAGAGAACCTCTTTCCAAACCAAAAATCCTAATTAAACAAGGGTTGCCACACTTGGTTCATCTGTGCGTGAAGAGAGGGAGGAAGATCCCTAAGTGACCCCTAAAACTCAGCACATGCTTTTATGCTGATGTTAGTTTGTGAGGAAGAAGTGTATGTGAAATTTTTGATAATGTTGTTTGTTTTTACAGGGCCGCTATGGCTGCTGTCGCTTTCTCCGAGATGGTTACAAGACACCCAGAGAGGTACTTCTGATGTATGTTTTCAGTAGGCGCATAGGAAGAATTAAATCTCTTCTTTATAGATATATTTTGTTTTATTTTACGTGAAGGGGTGAAGTTCTCCATCACTGCTAAGACATCTTGGTGGATTTGGAGGTAATCCACATATCCACCCTGGAAAGGACACATATTTGAGGGAGGCTTAGGGTTTGAAAAATAGTTATTAAGGACAGAAATTCATTCATAGTTCTGTAAGAAATTAACCCTTAGATATGCTTACGGTGTCTAAGAAGAATGATGTCTCTGAAACAATCTGAAATACCTGAACTGAGGCAGAGCCAATATCATTTGGGAGACACTTAGATCCTGAGACTGAGAAGGATTGATTTGTCTAGAGAACCATTAAATGAGTTGGAAAGTGAATGTGACAAAGAAGTCAAGAGACTGCATGGAAACTATTTCAGGGGGTTTATCGGTTTTTGTGTTTGAATTTGTATAAAATAGACTATGATTATGATTGGAATACAAGTGACTAATTTAGCACTGTGACTAAATGAGTGTGGTTGAATTTTTTAGGATCCAAGCAGGCTGCACTATGATCCTGCTGAGCTCAAGCTCTTTGAGAATATTGAGTGTGAGTGGCCAGTATTCTGGACATACTTCCTAATTGATGGAATATTTAATGAGGACAAAATCCAGGTGAGGAAAGAAGAAACTGCTTTCAAATTGCAAAACCATTTACCCAAAGTATTTTGTAACTTTATTCTGTGTTTGTTTTGGGCGTCATTTGAATACCCCATTAGCAGAGTGGAATAGTCTTCAGCCAAGTTCACCTTCCTGGGGAGTTCATGACAAGGCAGAGGCAGCAGGGTTGTGCACACTGGGGCTTGGTTGCCCACTGCCTACCAGGCTAAGTGGCTCTGTTAGCTGGGTTAGTAAAACTGGGCTGAACAGGGTTTGTTTGCCTGGTTTTGTCTTATCACCAGCCTTGATGGCCCTTTCACAATTACTTCAGAGATGCTTCTTTTTCCCTAACCTCTCTGGCTTGGCTGCTGAGAACAACGTTTGTAGTACTTTCAGTCTTTTTGTACATTCAGAGGGATATGGGGTTGGCTTATGTGAAGCAATTTCATTTTCACAAATTCCCTAAGTCACTTCATGCCTTTACTGTGCCACACATCCAGTGGTCAGTGGAACTAAATTGACTGTAGCCCTCCAAAGGTTATGGTGGCACCTGGGGAGTGTTAGTGAATTAAAGAGCCACAAGTAGCCAGGACTAAATGCATTCATACCAGAACTTCTGCAGATTGGTAGCTTGAAAGAAATGAAAAATATATGTGATTTAAAATTGCCTAGTATGCTGAGGGATAGGAGACTGCTAAACTCCTTAAAAAATGGAAATGTCACATCAGAAACAATTTGGAGAGTTTCAGACCAAAAAGCCCTCTTTCTGTATCAGATGTTGCAAATCAAGCGAAATTCTTACTGACACTAGACACATATAATGTTTTCCTGAACACAGTAAAAGTAGTCTAGTGAAGAGAGAAATGGCATTATTTCATGAGGGCAAAATTCAGAAAGTTTACTGCAACTTCAGTTCTGCCAATAAAACGTGAGCCAGTCTCTAGACCTTAGTTGGATTATCTGGGACAGTATGTATCTGGTTGTTTTTATAGTGTGCACATGGTCAGGGCAATTGCTCCTAGTTTCCACTGTTTAAACATTTCTTGATGAGTCACCAAGACACTCAGGTGAGTGTTTAGTCCCTGAACTGCAAACAAATGGTTTTGCTAGAAAAATAAGCACCCTGAGGTCTCAAAAAACCAGAATACTGACACTGTCAGTGTATCATAATGTGAACCTGTGGGTACCTTACTTTGAGTGATCCACTGTACTCAGGAATGGCAGAAATAAGATTTCTGAGGCAGGTGCTGGTAGTGCTTGAAAAGTTTCTGTCCAAGTAAAAACTTGGAATGGATAGTTAACAAATGGAACAAACTAAGGAATCTGGTAAAAAGAAAATGTATTACGTGTTCTTATCAGTCTGCTATTCCTGTTCCTAATGCATTGTCTAATAACACAAGAAGAAGAGGATTTGCTGTTCAGTGAACTCAGATACTTTTAAACAGTTGAAATCTATTTTAAGCTTTCCTTGTGACAAAATTTTACTCGACTAATTTAAGAGAAATTTATTTCCCAATCCTGCAAAGCAGAATTCAGTAAGCTACAGACAAATGTGCATGGCATACAGCTAACAATTTATACACTTTATGCTGACAGATACAGGCAGTCTGATGTCCATGTCACTGCACTGTCATCCATTGAAAATTCCATGTAGGATCTGTTCCAATGACTTCTCAATAGGAATATATTGAAAGTTTTGTACTGCAGCAATGTGTTACAGATTGAGGACAAATGTTCATATTTCTGGTAACACGGAGATGCTGCAACAGTCTCTGATAATTTGAAGCCTCTTCTTCCATCAGCAAGTCATGATTCCTCCACCCCTTTTTTCCTTTTTTAAATATATGAACTTTCAGCAGAAGAGTACTATTCAAAAGCTCTTTATTGTTTCAGTTTTGATGACTGTAATGTGAATTCTCACTCTCTTTTAAAAATAATTCCAGGTGCAAGAGTACAGAGAAGCTCTAGAAGGAATACTTATTAGAGAGAAGAATGGATTAGTGCTAATGCCTGAACTGTATGCAGTCCCTCCAGAAAAGGTATTGTGAAAATGCAACGTCCACTTCAGTATGCAAAGTAGAGAGAGCAAGAGGAATGTCAGTCTTAGTTTTCCTGTGTCTGATGAATCTAAACCAACAATAAAAAGAGACTATTGCACATTATTTTAAAAAGTAAGAGACCTCTTACAGCTCCTGCTGAGAAATGGTAAACTTTAGCTTCCAAATGGTCACAATTTTAATTGTAAATTTGGGTGTCTCTGGAAATATTACAGCAGGTCTAAAATTTTACATCCTTAGAGCAAGTCATATATTTAAGAAATATTGATACTGACTAAGGAATTGAAGCTCAAAGAAGAAATAAAGCATAGACTGTCCTGCCTGCGTAGCTGATTGATTGATTGTGCAGCCCTTTTCCAGAGCATGTATGGGAGACAGGTTTCAAATGGATTAGGATTTGGGCTGGGATTTTTGTTCAGTTTGTTTGGGTGTTTTCTTTTCCCCCACTTTTGCTGTTACTGTTTATCTCATTCTCCCGTTTTGACAGAGAAATTCAGATGAGGTTATGTGCTCTTCCATGCTATTTGCCTTTGTATCCCTCCCTGCCAACTTCTTCTCCCACTCCAGACTTCTCAGCCCTCACTCACTAAGGGTGTGGAGCCTCCTGGGTTGGTCTGAGTTGCTCAGCCGACAGCTGATGCCTTGCTCGCAGATCTGAGGTGGAAACTGAATTGCCTTCCTAGTGGGAACAAGCGTGTAAGAGTCCAGAGCCTTCTTGTGAACTTTGATATGATGATAATGATCTGACAAACATGCCACTTAAACAGGGTAGATTTTGTCTGTCTATATGAAAAATAGTAAATGGCTGCCTAAAAATGTAATCTGGGAGGGTTTTTGCCCTGCCCTCAATACATCTCTATACTGCAAAACTAAAGCAGTTTTTCTAAATTAGTAAGTCTATTCTTAATTTTTCTATTGACCATCCTTGTTAAGACAGGAAAGGTGGAATAGTCTTAATATTGGAAAGCACCTTTGCTTCAGGAAGCTGGGTAGACATCAGTGAAATTAAAGTGTCATCTTGGAAGGGGTTGGAAAACAGACACCCAGTTACTTATGAGCAGCCCAGAAGGAAGGCAGCAAAGGCATGGTGAGAAGAAAGTGGAAGAGCTAATACCAAAGCTATAATGGCATGCAGAGTCCCCATGCATCCTTCAGCTTTGAAGGGTGGGAAGAGGTACAAAAAGAGAGCATAGTTCTTGTCCCAGAAAATGTGTAGCCTTAGAAGTGAAACGAACACTTCTCTGTCAGTAGTAAAGGCAGGCTAGAAAGTATTGATGTTAGAATGTATGTCTGCAAATACTTACATGCTATTGATTGTTCTTCAAAACTTTAAGGTAAATTTTCTTGCTTATATATTTGTTTTCAGGTGGATGAGGAGTATGAAAATCCTCACTCAGTGGATCGTGTCCCAGTGGGAAAGTTACCACATCTTTGGGGCCAATCATTGTATGTCCTAAGCTGCCTGTTAGCAGAGGTAATTATTTCTGGGATAGTAGATAAACTTGTATTTCATTTTGTTTGAGATAGCTTGGGCTTTGAGTACAGTTTGGTTGAGAGGTAGGGGACAGTGTGTTTTCCAGTAGAAACTAGTCTCAAAGGCTGACTCTGAGCTCTTGGGAATTTTTTTTTTTAATGTAGGTATGCAATTGTCTGTTTCTAATCAAGCTGTGTAAGTTGTCAGATGGTCTGGATATATGGTTAGAATAGAGGAGTATGCCCAGGCTGACTTGGCTGTTCCAGAGCCAGGGTTTTGTGCCATTTCAGCTCCACTAGGCTATTCCTTGCTCTATAGCATGATGTGTCTACTAGTCAGACACAATAAAGTCAGACTAGTTAAACAAAGCACAAATATCTCTGTGGAGCTACAAAAATTCACTTTCCTGGTGAAATTATGTCAGTTGCTGTAACTCTGAAGTAGGAATTATGAATGTGCAGATTGTGTCAGTCAGAACCATTTTCTTGTTGTTCCAAAAAATGTTACAGTCATTGTTTTATTGAATGTACTACTTAGTGGGCAGGGTAGATAAACCAGGCTTTAAGTCCTGCTGTCCTGGTTAGGATTTATTCTATATGTCATAAGCCTTTTGCTTAAATTCTGTTTGTTTCCTTACTTTTTTCTTTCTTTTGCATTTGTTCTAGGGATTTCTCGCTGCAGGTGAAATTGATCCCTTAAACAGGAGATTCTCCACTGGATTTAAACCTGATGTTGTGGTACAAGGTGAGGGAGTTTGTGAACATTCCCTGTGAATTGAGTCATGCAATGGCAAAGTCCCTGTGTAAAGAAGAGATGAAAGATGTGTTTAAAAATAATGTGGATTTTTTTGCATGGGACATAGATGCTTTGATGACGCTGTGAGGAGGAGAAAGGGTTTGTTTTCCTAGCTGCCTTTTTCCGGGAGGGAAGATCAGGTTTAAGAAATTTTATTTAAAAGAAAATTTGTTAAAATTTTAAGACTTGTCAGGAATCAGAGAGTGGCAGACTTAATCTTGTAGTGTAAAGGAAAATCTTGGCAGATTTCAGAAAGAAGAAGCAGGACTGACAGGAGATGGATCAGGTTAATCAGGTTTCTTGTAGCCCCTTTTCAGAGGAGCCAGAGAGCACTGAGTGAGGAGGAGCCCTGTAAACAGAGGTGAGGCAGCCAGAGTTACCAGGTTTTGGCTGCTGCAGGGAGTGGCCTCTTTAGTTCGTGCAAGAACAGCCAAAACCTGAAAATTAAGTAGAGTGCAAACACCAGCAGATCAATTCTTAAAGACTTTTCCAGGGCCTGGACTGCTCTGGAAGAGCAACCAGTTCATTTATCAGGAGCAGCCTTTGTCAATTATCCTGTGATCTGGGCTGGTTCTTGTTTACCCCCTACTGGTGTCTCATGGGAGTAGCATTTCATTATTCTGAAGTGCTTAATTTCCAATAGAAATAGAATTGCTTATTTTTACTATGCTTTAGCAAGTATTCACAATACAAAGAGGAATACTGCATTATTAGTCCCAAACCAATAAGCCACTTATTAGGGGCCAAACCTCGAGTGGGACAAGACATGGGCTCTGGGCCTGGATTGTAAATTCCTCTGATTAGGGAATTTGTTTTTCTCCCTATGTCTGCCATTTTGTGTCCTCTGAAACATTTATTGCTATACAAGTGACAGCACCTGCTCCCCAGTGACTTGGCTGCATTGTTATAGTGTGTTGTGTTAAAACAGCAAAGATTTTTCAAGTCATGTTTCCCCTTGTTCTCTGGGAGAAAAGCCCTAAAAGATATTCTCTCCTAAAAGAGACTATGTGATCCAAACTAATGGTACTGAAAGAAACCAGAACACACTGATTAAGTCCCCAAGAACCTGCTTTAACTTCAGGTCTGACCCTGCTTTTTGACTCAGATCTGACCCTGAGTAGGAGGTTTGAGTAGAGACCTCACAGGACCCTTTTGACCACCAGTGTGGTCCAAAGTGGACAGGAAAGTCAAGAAAGACTGAGAAACAGAGAATCAAAATCTGTCAGATGCTCTCTTGCAATCCCTTTTGATTTCATGAATCCATAGACTAAGAAAAAAACAAGACCTTTGTGCCTTTTTATTTAGCTAAATGCATTTATTGTGAGGTGACAGTAGAGACAGTTAAAAAGGGTAGAACATTGGTTTTTATTTGTGTTTTTGTTTTCTGTTACACAGTCACTGTTTTGGCAGAATCTAATCAAATCAAGAATCTCTTGCAAGAGCGTGGAATCAATGTTCAGAGCATTGCTGATATCCATCCACTCAGAGTGCAGCCAGCTCGCATCCTCAGCAACCTCTACACCATGCTGGGTAAGTATTTCAACATGGAAGCCTCTCCACTGCCAGGCAAGGTATTTTTTTAAGAAGCTTAACCAACTTAGAGCTTCTGTCTTAAATATGGGACTCAGAGACAAAAAAATTGCCTCATTAGAAATGGTGATGAAAATACAAGTTTCTCTGTGCCCTTGGAGTTAGACCAAAACTGACTCTTCTTGTATCCTCCAGAAATAATTTCCACAGAGAAGCTGGCTTTTGAAAAAATTCCTGGAAAAACATAGATGAAAAAGTCAAATATTTTTTCCTTTGAGAAGTTAGAGTATTTTTCTTTTAAGTCTGGAAACTGGGCAGTATGATTTTTATCAGGTAGTCTGGGAAGTTTTCTGCTCCAAATCAGGGAAGCTGTGCTGCTATCAGAGCATCTTTGGGCTGTCAGCTTCTTGCTACAGCTCCTTCCAACCCTGAGCTGAGTTGAGCTCCTGAAGCTCTATATTGTAAACTCGGAAGCCTTTAGGGCTTTTCTAAACACAGGACTTGAAATACGTTCCAGTTCCTCAGCAGTGGCCCTCAAGTCCTGTTTTCCTCAGAGCCTGAATTGACTCAAATAAATGCCCCAAAGCTCTGACTGGTTCTAGTTGTTAAGTTTTCTCATAACTGGTTCTTGATGATCCTTGGAATTATTTGGGTCTTGGTGGAAAGTTTGTTACATGAATTCCTAATTTAATTTAGTTTTACTTCTTTAGGCATGCCAGCAACTCATGACTCAAAATTGTGGGTCCTGCTATAAAGTAAAATTGAGGTGGGATGACTCAGCACTGGTAGATTGCTTTGCTGTGTGGACAAGGGAAGCTGTATCCTGCTTCTCTGTCAGTCTGGAGCATATTCCCATGGCAATTTGGTTACAGATAGTGCTGAGGCTGCTCATGGGGTGAACATTTTTTAGCTGTGGTGGTTTTTTTGTTTGTAGGGTTTGGGGTTTTTTTGTTTTAACAGGGAGCATTTTTTGGAATCATTCAAAGTAAGGAGACCTTCAGGTAAGTTTTAAAACGTATGCCCTTTACACAGAGAAAGGAAATTGTATGTGTTGGTTTTGGGAAAGAATCTGGATCTTCATCTCAAAGTCCTTTAAAAAAATGAAACATTTGCAGGGCTTTACTGAAGCCTACATTTATTTTATTATAATTCATTAAAATGAATAAAAACTTTCACTAGTTGGGGGGGGAGTAGGATGATTTGATACGGTTTTTTTAACAGTGACTTCTTTGCTCACAGTAGCATTTTTTCAGGCACATGGTTTGAGTTATATTCTGTGTCAGAAAGAGTCAAGTCAGCTCCTGGCTGGTGCAAGGGTTTTAGGGATCATTTGCTAATAAGCTCTACTGAGAAAAGTGGAGCTTATTAAAGCCTGATGAAAATTTGTCATTGTATTTGGATGTACTTTGTGTTTTGATTTAGCCTGCAGGCATGAGGTTGTAAGGTCCTATATTCAAAAATACTGCAATTTCTGTGTTACGTTGATGGCCTTGTTTTTGTGATGTCACATCTGTCCTTCTTGGTGGGGAAGCTTTGGGTACTGAGCCATTACTATAATGATAAGACCAAATCCATCATCAGTGAAACCAAAATTTTAATTTTTAATCAGGCCTTTGAAGGACTCTGGCTATTACATTGGTGCTTGCTACAAAACCAACCAGTTAGCTCTGTTTCATATTTTTTGCCTTCCTGGTATTAGTGAAGTAGATTTTCCTGTGTAAAGTGGTTATTTGGGAAAACAACACAGATGATGTTAGCTGAGATTGTTTTCTTTCTCGTTCCTTTCCAGGCCGGAACAAGAACATGAAATTAAGTGGCCGACCACACCGACACATTGGAGTGTTGGGCACCTCCAAGCTCTACGTGATAAGAAATCAAATATTTGCTTTTACCCCTCAGGTAAGCATGTAAAGCTGGCAGGAAAATCACTCCTTTCTTAATGGTGAATCATTAGTGAAGCACTTTGCTTTTCCCTGCTGTCACTGCACTTTAGGTAGAACAGGGCTGACACAGCAGATGGGCTTTACTTTGTAGGATTTTTAAGAGCATGGGATGATCAGCATGGTAGAAGTGCTGATAAATCTCTTTTCTGTCATACAGAATCTGGTTTCTTTGGCTTCTGGCTTAGAAGAGCACAGCAAATCAATAGTATAAAGTTGTTACTGACCTCTGCCCACACCAGCATTCTATTTAATGAAATAGATCACTTAATATATCTTTCTACTGATGGCTTTGATGAAAAACATAGTACCACATAAGTGTGACAAATACTGTAACCCCTAGGAAGTGAAGTGATCTTTTCACTATATTGTTGGAAGGGTCAATAGTACTGAGAAAAGGATGTTCTGTCTTTTTTTTCTCTTTAGTATGTTTTTTTGGTTTTGCTCAAAGTTTGGATCCTCATAGAATCAATGACTTTTGTTTATACATTTAATGAAATGCAACACACTTATTCCAGTAGAATTATTCCAGCAGTTAGTACTAGATGGCCAGGGAGTCACCTGCTCCAAGCATGTGCAACTGGTGCCGGATAAAGAATGCATCCACCCTTCTAAATAGGTGTTTAACTAATGAAGTCTTTAAACTCCAGCTGAAGGCATTCAGTGGACTGTGTAGAAGGCTTCTGTACTACTTCATAAGGTCCAAACAAATCAGATTAACTGCAAAAAATGTAGATCCCTTCTCATTCTTCCCTATGCCAGTTTATCATAAACAGCTTTATAAAATGTTATTTGTTGTGTTACTTCTCTGTACCAATTTTCACTTTTGCAAATAAAGGAAAAAAATTCTTTAGAGATGTGATTTTTTTTCAAAATACCTCTTAGTTCACATCTTACTATGTAAGTAGGACTAAATATTCCAGCTAAAATCTTGTCATATATCAAATAAGGACATACTTATTAGTATATTCCAAAAGGGCATTTTCCTTTGCATTAGCAACACAGTGACGGTTCCTGCATATTCCGTGTTTTACTAAAGCTTCCATAACATTTTCCATTGTACTTTGAAGGCAGACACTTCTCCTGACTTTTTTTTGAAGTGGATGGAGTTAATGTTTAATGTCACCTTCCTAAGTTTAGCAGTTAAATCATCTTATTGATCTTGACTAGTGTCCACAAATTCTGTGATTTTGTCATTTGTATTTCATTCTCTTTTCTAGTGAAAACATGGGTTAGGTGTGGGGCAAAGGATGACTCCATTCAGATATAGTCATTCTAAAAAAATGGTTAATAACTACCTTTTGGGAACAATTTTAAAAGTAGTTCTGCTTCCTAAGATGTTTTTGTTCCGCTCACTAGTGTGAGAATTTGCAGAAGTTGGCAGGTGTTAACCCATTTCTTATACTTACTGTCTGATTGCTCCAAAGAAGGAAATTGGACTAATCTGCTGAGACTGGTTTTTGACCATCCTCCTTTATCATTTTGTAATTATCTTGGCTGTCTCAAATTGGCTTTGTTTTGCTTTGCTTTCAGGCACTCGAACTGGCCTGACTTTTAAATGGCTCTTCCTTTTTAAAGACAGGCAGTGTGTTTCCATCTCTCTGGATTCCTGGGACTTGTTCTTCCTGAATTACCAAAGCTAATTGAGAGTGGATCAAGGATTGTTTTAGCTAGCTCCTGATTCCTTCTGTGAAGAAATTTCTCTGGACTTTGCCAGCTTGAACTTTACATATTCTGTATGCACTTACCCCTCCCCAAGGCTTATGGGCTTCCTTAACTTTTGTTGTGGCTGCTTTGACATACTTTCCATTATTTGTCCTGCTTCTTTGGTTCCAGCTCCTAAAGTAGCCATAATAGTCTCTTACTGTGGTTCTTGGCTTCCTGCTGTAGACTCAGGTGTAAGAAAATGGACTCTTGCACAAGCGTGGATTTCTTTTTCACAGTCTGAGGCCTTGTTAGGCTAATTCAGGTGGTTTGTGTTGTGGTCAGGAGTAGCTCATGTGGCTTTTGTGAATGATTTAAAGGAAGAAATGAAAAAAATAAGGAAAGCACTGACAACTATCCCTATGTTGTGTTTTTCTCTAGTTTACTGACCAGCATCACTTCTATCTGGCTCTAGACAATCAGATGATTGTGGAGATGCTCAAGACAGAGCTGGCTTACCTCACTTCTTGCTGGAGGATGACAGGGAGACCAACCTTGACATTTCCCATCACCCACACAATGCTTGGTAAACTTGATTTTCTCTGTTTCAAGCAGAGTGGATTACTGCAGGGGAATAGGATGGATGTTGGTTTGAAAGGAGACAGGTAGCAGGACTTCTAACATCAGATGTACAGTTAATTTTCTCATGTGTATGCTGAATTTGGATGACATGGTAATATTTAATTTTGATTTTACTCCCCCTTTATATGCTTCCATCACCTCATTGTCTCCATGCTATTTCTGTCTAAAGAAATCTCATAGAAATCCCTTTGAAACTTGTCTTGAGTGGGTTGGTATTTGTCTTTAGAACTTGTCTAGGGGTTGTGTTTTTTGGCTTGTTTGTCTGGCATTTTTTAATAAGCTAGTATTGATAGCAGTTGAGGGTTCTGTTTCAAATTTGTCTGATTTTCATTGTAGACAGCACCCAGTAATTCACTGTATTTGGACATGATATTCTAAGAATGTGTTGGTGAGTTTCAACTCTTCCATTATTCTTTTTTAGTTGATGATGGTACTGACATTCATCCAGCTGTTCTTGCCACAATAAGAAAATTAGAGGATGGTTATTTTGGAGGTGCAAGGTAATGTCAGAATCTCCAAACTATTATCTCCATGATTTTTTTAAAATTAAATCCTATAAAAGTCTCCATTTTGAACTTGTGATAGTGCACAGACCTTTTACTAGAACTCTGCAGAGAAGGAAGTTTCAGCTTTAATTATTATGTGGCAGTCAAATGGTTGATGGACCTCAGATGCAATGGAAAAGATTTGTCTCCCAAAAAGTGTGCCATCTCTGACTGCCGTTAATGGATAAAGAAAATGAATGTCAAGTCTTTGGAAATATGAAATCTTGACTCTGGCTGGGCTTCTGTTATTAAAAATTAAATTACTTCCACAGTTACTTGACATGATTTAAACATTTATTGCATGTAGTACTTGTAAGCTTGTGTGTTCCATCCACCTGTGTGTAAAATGGATGCCACAGTACCTCCCTATTCTCTTCCTCCTTGCCCTCTCAATCAGTAGCTTCCTTTGACAATCAAATATTGTCATGGTTTAACTCCAGTCAAGAACTCAGCCCCACATGGTGGCTCACCCAGCCTCCCCTTAGTGGGATCGAGGCAATTGGAAGAATACAAGTGAGAGAGCTCGTGGATTGAGATAAAGGGAGTTTAGTAAGTGAAGCAAAACCCACACATGCAAGCTAAGCAAAACCAGAAATTCGTTCACCACTTTCCTTGGGCAGGCAGTTGTTCAACCATCTTCAGTTACTGTGTCTTGGGAAGACAAACCCCTTTATCCCTCAACATCCTCCCCTTTGTCCTTCTTCCCCAGCTTTATATGCTGAGCATGAGACCCTATGGTATGGAATGTCCCTGTGGTCAGCTGTCCCTGTGTCCCCTCTCAGCTCCTTGTGCACCCCCAGCCCATGCTGGTGGGGTGAGATGAGAAGCTAAAAAAACTGGAATGCTGTGTAAGCCCTGCTCAATAGTAACTAAAACATCCCTGTGTTATCAGCACTGTTTCCAGCACAAATTCAAAGCATAGCCCCATAATTAACTCTTATCCCAGCCAAAACCAGCACTGATGGTTTAGCAGCCTCCAGTTCTGTGAAAAGACACTGCCATTCATGGGGCCTCCTCAGCCCCAGTTTCTCATGCATTACCCTTGGCACTCAGGTCTTTGTTCAGGGTCTCTCTTCCTATGAACATACAACACCCTGCATAATTAGACTTTGAGTTAGTCCTGTAGGTGTTACCATAACACAGTTAAGATCAATTAGTACCTAGAGCAGTAAGTACCCAGCTGGACCTGTAACTGTTGTTTTCCTTTTTTATTTTTCAGTGTCAGTTTCTGTAGCTTTATAGTTACCAAAGGTGGATTGAACAGTAGGTTTCATAAATTTTGGAGGAGTTGTTAAAAGTTCAGTGAGCATCAATAAGTATCAGAATGGTGGATGTTAATGCTCTTTGGCATGTGTCCCCTTTTGCAGAGTGAAGATAGGCAAGCTATCAGAATTTCTTACCACCTCTTTTCATACATATCTGAGCTTCTTGGATCCAGACTGTGACCTAAAACTGTTTGATGACCGTAATGAAAACTGTAATAGTCCTGACAGTGAATATGGAGACTACCCAGCAGATTTCTGTGAAAAAGGTAATAGTGTTTTTACACTTGGTATTTTTTCTCTGTCAGCTTCTAGCAGCAGAGCCTGGCTTTGCCTACAGGGCAGAGTCTGTTGGTCATTTGGGTTTGTAGTGCATCCACCTGAGGACAAGACCTGGAAGAATGAATTCATGTGTGTTCTTCCTGCATTTGTAGTATGGCATTGACTGGTAACTACAGTAAAGCTGAGTGTGGAGAGTCAGCAGGTGGGGAGGTGTGAAAGAGGTTAGAGGGAGAGAGACTGTGAGGAGTCATGGGCAAGAGCTTGTGTGGAAGAGACCGTGATAGTCTTAGAATCATACAGGTTGTAAGAGACTTTACAATCAAGTCCAGCTGTGTTCTGTGATCCACCAGCAAGATAAAACCCCTTTTGAGTCCTTTCAAATGCAAAGCTAGCTTCTTAATCTGTTTTCAGTGTCAAAAAAAAATTTTTTTTTCTTTTGTTTCTAATTTGTTTGGCTTAAAAATCTCTTCCTTACACTATTCTTTCATATTTGAGTGCCCTTCTAAATAAGCAAGAATAGAGTGGTGTATTTGAATAAGAAAGTAATGATGATAAATAATGATTTTTACCTTTAAGAAACTTTTCTTTAATGTATGCTACACTAGATAGCCAGGATGAGCTGGATCAGTATATAAATGATGTCCTGCAGAGCACAGCCCTGAAGTCATACCTGCCTCCAATTTCAAAGACAGCAAGTCAACCACCTGTGTTCAGTGCAAACCATTCCACAGAAGAGATACTGTCGATAATGGCCAAGACAAAGGGCTTGGAAGTTCCAGGTATTTCTCCCTATTGTTTATTTAGTGATAATAACAGAAAAACTGGTTTAGGTGCTACAAGGGGTAAGTTAAGTATTTAAAGTGTTTTAAAATTATGCCTTTTGACATATTTGTGCCACTAGTTCTTTCTGTACAGAGAAGAAATAAGAAATGCCTTAAGAAGTAAGAATGACTGAAGCTGTTGCTGTCGTGTTCCCACACTATCCTGTGTCATGGTGAATACGTAGAAAACCTGCAATGAAATGTAACATTTAATCAGAGTTAATGTTATGAAAGCTGCTACAGCTTCTTAGTTGGATAGAATTTTAGAACCCAAATCAGTTAATTTTGTCTTTGCATGTACTTTTTTATTTTAATAAAGTTGCAATGAAATGAAATGTTTCAAGGCAAGTAAAACATAAATATTCACATGTACTTTCTAAATTTGTAAAAACAAATGGAGTACAGAGGGAGCACAGTCTTTCTAATTATGTTATATTTCTAATAACCTGATTGGAAGATATACACCAAAATAACACTTTGGCTGAATTTGTAAATAGATTCCAGCATATGCATTGTTTTATATGTAGTACTCAATGCCCCGGTCAATGGAAGACTTCCCTTAACTTCAGTGTAAATTAATAATTTCCAAGCTTTTCTGTTAGTCTTTTCTGCTGTCTTTCATAATCTGATCCTCCATTGAATTCAGCAAATTAAGTTATCAGAGCATTAACCTGCATTTAGCATTATAATTTTAATTATAAATGGCCATTTTCTCCACTTATTTCCTGTTGAAATGTTAAAACCTTTGGCAGGGTCAGGTCACTGGGGTGCAGAATTTCTGAGTCATGGGCCAAATAAGAGGTATCAGTTGAGTGTGTAGCCCCTGAGCCTTTGACATGCTGATCTCAGAAACTCTCAGAGCAAACCTGCAAGGAGATAAGGTTCAGAACATGAGCTTGTCTCAGAGTTCCATGTACAGCACCTCAGAAGCACTGCCTCTGTATTTTGACTCTTGGAGGTATTTCTGTTGATTTTACCTAGCTAAGCTGCTTCATGTAGATGTTTTTGATTTTCATGTTACTGAAAGACTTTTTTCTTTCTGTTCTGGTGACTTTGCTTTTCAGCTGTGTCTATGTCTCTTCCCACTAAAGTTCTGAACACACACCGAAAGTCTCTGAATCTTGTTGATAATCCTCATTTCTTGGAGACAAAGGTAAGGTGTGGGAATTTTTAGGCTGTTTGTGGTTTTAGGATGCAATGCTGTAGCCTTTCCTCATGTTTTCATCCAAACCCTATGCCACAGACATTTCTTCACAGACAAGCCATTCTGTCCAAGGCACTCCCTTGTTTTGGAAATTATTTTTTGGCTGAATGAAGGTTTTTTAGTCAAATAGACACTATCAAGTGGAAAGTTTTTAATTGCATGTGCAAAACAGAAAAGAACACAATAATTGATTTATTTTTAAAAGCCAAAAGTTAAGTCATCATTTTTAGTTCTAGCTGAACACAAGGGGAAGGACGGGATGTTCGCAGCCTTTAGAGATGTTTTCCAAGAAATGCTACTTATGGTAACATCTGGGCAAGAGGGAATGTGCTTAAGGCACCAGCCAAATCCCACCTCAAGGCATGAAGATGGGGTTGTGCTGGGCACTTGTTTTGTCTTGGTATATGTGATAAGCTGCTGAGAATGGCTAAAAGAGGTTGTATCCAGCCTCCTGAAGGATTCTGCTCAAGATAAGGCTCTGTTTGTGGAAATGGTATTTCAGGATTATATAAATTGCTGAACATCTTATTAAACAAAACTTCTTTTCATCCAAGAACTCACCATAGGATTGCATCATCAAATTAGTTAACATTTTACTTTCATAAGCTTGGAAAATTTATAATAGCAATATTGGCATTCATAAAGCACCACTTATATACAGACTAGAGATGGAACTCAAAAAGCTCTAAATTATTTCAACTAGAAAAAAGAGATAGTATCTCTCTGCTTTTCTCTTTACAAGTAACATAAGATGACAGGAAAAGCATGCAGATAATTTGGCTTCATTTTGTCCAAAAAAAAAAAAAAAAGATACAAGGTTCCATTCTGGGGGTCGTGTTTCTTGATATTAGTCTCCTTTCTGTGCCTGCAGTACCCTGGCAAGAATTAAGTGATATGTCTGTATTTCAAGTGCAGAGCTTTGTTGCGAGTCTGTTGTGATTTTTTTTTTAATAGGAAGTTTGAAGTTACAGGAAGTTACAGATCTGCTATTTTTTAAAGGTCATTTCTTTTGATTTTTCATCCATCTTTGTTATCAGGACCGTGAAAATATTTTGCACTTACCTAAAGATGCTCATGGTGATTTGGATTGCAGGAAGCTTGTTGATCAGCTGAAGGAATGTCCAACACTCCATGATCAAGCAGATATCTTGTATATCTTGCATATACTTAAGTAAGTTGCCTTAGTATGAACTTCAGCATCTTTTAAGTTTGGTCACAACTATCTGATTATTCTTGTGCAAAAGGTTTCCACTGCTCAGGTTGTTTTGAGGGGAGAATGGAAATATTTTGGTCTTTAACAAGCATGTTTTCAGTTAGTTTAATTACATAAATTATTTGGATACAAAAGAAGACTTGTGCAAATTTTAGAGTTGATTGGCACAAAGTTGCAAATACATGAAGTCTCCAGGGCTCATAAATTAGATGCACAAATTGTTTCCATGAATGAGAACACACCCTGCTATATTTGTGGCACTCCATTTAAAGTTCACAAAGATTTGCTGTGATTTTTTACACAAGAATGAAAGTGGAGGGAAAATCCATTTTCATTTTCTAACTAAAAGCAAAATGCAATTTCAATGAGTGTTCACTGTTTTTCCTCTAATCTCTCTGCATATTTAAGTACACAACTGGCTAAAATTTGGTACTTTTTAAAACATTCTTGGAAGCAGTCTAGACCTATCTGCTGAGGTTAGTAAACACCTGCTATTTAAATTGGTTTGATGAGAACAAAATGCAAATACAAACAACAGAATCACCTTCTGAAGTGTGTTTATTGAGCTTTTTTTTTTCAGTAATGGCATAAGCACTAAACACAGATGTTTAGTTAATAGCTAAGAAAGAGGCAAGGCTAAAAAATTCCCCTGAAGCACTTGAAAAATGGGTGTAGTCTTCAGCAGTACTGAAGATGTTGTTGCATTCTCTTCTGAAAAAGTGCTACATGCACTGTTCCTTCAGCAAACTGTGCATGTGAATGCTCAATTTAAAGTCTAGTGGGAAATCCTTCAGGTGGTTTCTTTTCAAGTCATTGGCTCACAGCTGAGTGAGTACTCAAATTAGTGGGAAAGTTCCTGGTATCAAGAGGATTTTGTCCACATGTAATCAATCTGTGGTGAAGGTTTTCCTGGTCTTAAAATTAAAACCAAAACACGGTTTATGGGAAAAGGGGTTTTTGCCTCGGTATTTATTTCAGGATCCTTGGGTACAGCACTTCTTCCAGGTGGAATGCCCCAAAAATGCATGCACACTATCACATGGAAATACACACACTTACAGACCTTGCAAAATTAACATATTTATCAAAGATTCCCCAATGAGAGGCTCAAGTGAACCCCCCCCTTCTGAGGAACTTTCCCCCTGGATGGACCTATCTTAGTTTACATAAATATGTTTTGGAGAGGCCCTTGGTGTCTGGGGCTTCCAGACTGTTTGCTCTCCTGGTTTAACGGTGCAGTGGGTCTCAGATAAGTTATCAGACTTGTAAAGTTACAAGTATGTAGGCTAAAAGCACTAAGAATACATAAAATTATATTAAAAAGTATGTAAGAGTGGTATAAAAGAAAAAGCAAAAAATCATTCTGGCATCAAAGGCACAGATGTCCCATTTGGTATTTAATTCTGCCACCAACGAGAGCAAGGCAGTCACAATCCAGCTGTGTGGTAAAGTTTAGCATCCTGCCTGATGACAATTCCCTCCTGTTTCTTTTGGTGCAGAGGTGCTGACTGGGACACAGAGCTGGATGGACAGTATGGTGTCACTGTTCACTGCCTCCTCAACGAGCTCTACAGAAAGGCAGGCCTCAATCAAGAATGGGGCTTAATCCGTTACATTTCTGGCATACTCAGAAAGAGAGTTGAAGTCCTGGCTGAGGTATGAAATACAAATAATCCTGGTTCAGCTTTCTGCCTGGGAACAGAGAGAAAACTACCAGTTTGTTGTTGGGATTTGCGCTTGCCCTTCTTCTAGTTTTACTTTGCAACATACATAGTGCAGCATTTTTAATTAAGTATGGGTTGCTTTTCTGATCTAGAGTCTTACTACATCTTTATCTTTGGTCTGTACTGCCAACTGTGCTAAAGCAAGAATGCCCCACTGTAAAGAGTTGTGAAGGCTTCATTTCATCTCTCTTAATTGGAGAAGCTTAATTGTGTGCTTTCGAAGCTGCAGTTGTCACTGGTAATTGTCTATTGCTCCTGTTATGGTAGGAACATCTTTGGAGCACTGCTATGACAAGGTGCTGGTGATGACACAAAAACATGTTCTGCCCATTTCCATCCCCTTGGGTGGACACTCTGCCATGTGAATGGATGTTTGGAACCATATCAATATCCATGACTATTAAGTGGTAACAAGAAAAATCCACTGTAAGAGTACACATATGATTTTGAACATTACAAAAAGGTTTCCTCTCAAGTACTCTAAAAGTATTTGTTTAATTTTCTGGTAATCCCCTGAATATTTCTGAAGAGCTCTTTCTGTAATTCCTGGCCATTTTCAAGGCTCTGATTGCCACATGTAGGATGCCCTATTTTAGTGACAGTCCTGTCTGTGGGGAGCAGTTTGTGATCATCACTGTTCATGGTACTTCATTAAGCGCTGAACCTTTCCCCTTCTCAAGACACAATGGATGAGCAGTACAGACATGCTCACAGAAAGCCATGTTTGTTAACTTGAGAAGGTATTGACAAAGAATTGGGGAGGAGGAGAGTAGAGATGATGTGTTTTCTTCCATGTTAAGGGAGTGAAAACAGGCTCTTGAAAATCAAGATTTTCACTGCTCTGTGATTTTTTTTTTTATTCAAGATACTAAAACAGGTAAACTGAACACCTACTTTTAAAGGAGGTCAATATAAAAGAATGAACACTGGTACTGGACAAAGTACCTATTTCAGAATGTATCAGGAATGTGATGCAGTATGCTGGGTGTTTGTTTTAGGAGATATATTAGGACACAGGATTTTTTTTAGCTAATGCTGCCAAACTTTTCATTGATTAAAAGTATTTTTGTCTTAAATAAAGAACAAAAGTTTATCATATGATAAAGGATGAAAGCCTTTATTGATCTGCCAGTCCCACTGGAGTTCCTAATCTAATTGTTATGCTGCTGGTTTCACTGAGCAGGGAAACAGGCCACTTTGAGCCTGGGCAGACTCTCTAGCCCTGTTGACCTCAGGAGAACTTTGGAAACTATTTAACAGCATTCTGCTGGATCTGCATGTCTGCTAATTAATAGAAATGCATTTAAAAATTGCTAAAGAAATTGAATTAATTTTACTTTGGGAATTAAAAGCATTATCACTTCCCCGTGACTCAGAGAAAGGTCTCTTGCTTTTTGTCCCCTTATGATAGGCATGCACAGACCTTCTGTCACATCACAAGCAACTTACAGTGGGCCTGCCACCAGAACCCCGTGAGAAAATCATTACCACGTAAGTTGGAGCTCTGCCTCAGGTACAGACTGCCCTTCATCTTCCTGCTGGTACCTTCTGCTGCTATTATCGTCTTTTAAACCTTACTCCTTGCCCTCAAAAGGATTTTCAGCCCCCCAGGTAGAATTGTAGGCACCTTTGTTCTGGGTGACTCGATCCCAGTGCTCGTTCAAGAATTTAATAGCTGGTTGTGCTGAGTCACTGCTGCCTGTGGTTTGTCTTCTTGCAGCCCACTGCCACCTGAGGAGCTCACAGATCTCATTTATGAAGCCAGTGGCCAAGACATCAGTATTGCAGTCTTGACTCAGGTATGCAACCTGTGTGAAAAGGTGTCTTTGGCTGTGCCCAGTGCTGTGCCAGTGCTTGCTCTGAGACTGGGAAAGCCATGAAGACCCACTCTGATGGGCACCTTTATGGATTTGTCCTTACAGGAAATAATTATGTACTTGGCGATGTATGTCCGCTCACAGCCCAGTCTTTTTGTGGAGATGCTCAGGCTCCGCATTGGTCTGATAATCCAGGTGATGGCCACTGAGCTGGCACGAAGTCTGAAATGCTCAGGTAAGAGGCAGTTTTATCATAAGGGTACTTAGGATAAAGTTTTGCTTCACCCTTCGTGGCTGATCTTTTCATTAATATGTTTTAAATGCTTTTATTAGCCTCTTAGTTCATATGTGCAGTTACAAACCTGAAAATCACTTTTTTTTTTAAATTAATGAAAGATTTCTCTCCCCCCAGCACTCAGTTATTCAAAGAATGTCAAAAGATATTCTTTATGGAATAACTCTGGCTCCGTAATTTAGATTCATGTCATCTGCTGTTGGGTGATGGTTGTAATGCCTTTCCAAGTGATGCTCTACAAGGGAGCAACTGCTTTCTCACCATGAGCTTCAGTGAAATTTTGCACAAGCTATGACAATATTCATTAATGCAAGTAGCATTATTTCCATTCAATGTTTGTTGTTTAGTCCTAAAATATATCTTCTTTGAAATGTGACTACATATTAATTTTTTCAAAGGAACAGCTAGCCAAAAAGTTACATGTGATTGGACTTCATTCACAGTTTCCTTAGCTGGCTTTATAGCTTGTTGTGTTCCCAGGGACATTTGTCATTTTGTTTTGTTTTATTTTGTTCAACTAGGTGAAGAAGCTTCAGAGAGCTTGATGAATCTAAGCCCCTTTGATATGAAAAGTCTCCTACATCATATTCTCAGTGGGAAAGAGTTTGGAGTGGAAAGAAGCTGTGAGTTTTTCACTTTTATATGTTAAATTAGATTGTCTTATAAGTAGACATCTATTCTTTCTGCATGTAAAATAAAGGTATAGGTAATGTATTAGTCATGGGTGACCAGTACAGGTGTATGTCTGCTGTAGAATAAACAAAACACATATGATGGAAGCTATCTTGCACTGCAATAAGATTGTATCAAGTTTCAATAATATGAAGACAAACTTTAAAAATGAAATTTTATGGAACCAGAACAAGAGCCATTAAAAGGTCATATCTAACCTGCCTTCAAGAAGCATGTCTTTGATGCCCACATATTCCTGACTGGCACATCAGCTGTCTCTTGGGCTCCTCTGTAGGCCCTCAGAGTCTTGTTGCAATTCTGACTAAAGTTACAATTGCTCACTGTCTTGGAAAATCAGTTTCTGATATCCAGCTATGGATTTAGGTCCCTTACTTGATACAATCAGGTTTGAACTCTTGATGTGATTTGAAAGGATGCTGTTACCAAGAGCATGGCACATTTCTGAAACAATTTGTGTTTAACTTCTTAGATACAATTTCATCTGTTTTTCTACCCCTAGAATGTTAAAAATGTCCATTTGCTTCTCTAGTGCGACCTGTAGATTCTTCTTCATCCAGCCCTGCAATTTCTATTCATGAGATGGGGCATTCTGGAGCAACCAAAACAGAAAGAAGTGGTATTACTAAATTGAAGAGTGAGATGAAGCAGGTGAGGGTTTTCTGTCAATGCTCATTAGAAAGTACAACTCTTCTGGAACTGTGTTATGTCTGGTGTTATTTTTGCTGAATGACAGAAATTTCCAAAGTTGCTCTGATTTTAAAACTGATCACTAAATAGAAGGCAGTTAAGGGATGTTTCCTCAAAAAATGTGTTGCCTCCTCTGTTCTTGTTTCATGTGCTAATATAGAAGAACTGGAACAAACTCTAATGCATTCATGGCATCCGCTGTAAAAACAGCTCTTTTGTCATGTTTAGCTAAGGAAAAGTCAGATGTACAAAGAGAAGCTTTCATGCAGTGTTTGTTCTTGTACTTGGTCCAAGTTGCAAAATTGGACTTATATGCCTTTTGGGAAAGATACAGGTGGAAAAGGAATCTTAGTTTGTTTTCTTCCAGTTCTGTTTTTTCAGGAATGAAGGATAATTACTGCTAGAATTTATATGTATTTTTAAATATATTATAATAGCTATATTAATTATTATATTAATTATATTAATTGTTATATTAATTATTATATATTATAATATATTAATATAGGTTATATATCTAGAACTTACATATATTCAACTTCAATACTTCAATTACACTTCAACTGACTATATGGAGACATCATAGAAAACACAACCAAAATACTCTGAGTGGGTATGACTGATGGTTTTGTTATGAGTGGTTTGATTTCTCTGTTTTGTGTCTCTATTAGTAATTTTCTTTTGCTTTAAATAAATAGTAAGATAGTGGTCAAATTAAATACATTTGTAAGAACAGTTCTATTTTTACTCATGGGTTATATACTCATACAAGAGAAGCGAAGGCTTGAAGAGACCTTATTGCAGCCTTGCAATATATAAAGGAGGCTTACAAGAAAGATGAAGATATGCTTTTTGCCAAGGCTTGTAGTGGCAGGACAAGGGACAACAGTTTTAAACTGAAAGGGTAGGTTTAGATTAGATACAAGGACTGCTTTTCACAGTGAAGGGGGAGAGGCAGTGAAACAGGTTGCCCAATGAAGCTGTGGATGCCCTGTCCCTGGAAATGTGTAAGGCCATATTGGATGGGGCTTTGAGTAGCTTCATCTAAGGAAGTATTTGATGTTTTCCTTTGGTTTTGTGAAACAGATTGAATAAGCCTTCAGAAAGGAGTAGCGTTTTTACATGGTCTTAACATGAAGCATTTTCTGGTGGCAGTGGAGATCAGTTAATGATTCTTCATGGGACATGGTCAGGCAGGGAAGCAGAGGCCCCTGAGGAGCACATGGTGTCTGTCTCATGAGACCTGGTTGCTGTGTTTGAGCTGTGCCGCTGCCAGAGCATCATTGTGGATGAGGCTTGGGGGTGGCTGTGAAGGTGCTGCCAACTGTGCTGCACCAGCCCTGAGGTGGCCTTGGAGGTCAGTCTGAGCAGGGCTCCTGCTCACAGGGGGATGTCTGGATTCAGGGCCTTTCCAGGAAGGAGGAGGGACAGGGCACTAGATGGCAGCATTATTTTGTTTGAAATACAGAGGTGGGCCTGAGCTGGAATACTTGGACCTCTGTTGACATTAGAAATGTAGTTCCTTTGTTGCTTTCGCATTCCATGGAAACTTGGTATTTTGCACAGAGGATGAGTTGTCTGGGTTTATTTTTGTACCCCCCCACTTTGCCTTTCCTGCTGCTTCCTGCCACATCCAACTGCATTCTCTGAATAATTGACCAGCAGCTAATGTAATGTCATTTTGGCAGGGGGTTGGGTTGGGTGGTGCAGGATACACTTTGTTGTTACAAGGAATATTTCAAGTACTTGTACCAACATCTCTGGATGTGTTGAACAACTTCAGCTCCCTGTTTTTGTGACTGTTCTTTCTTGAGTCTGAACATCAAACCTTTGCCTGAGCCATTAGCACTGAATGGGGAGGCATGGCTTGGGGGGGGCAGTTAAAGTGCTTAAAGTCTGAGTGCTTAAATATTGCATCCACATTTCAGCAAAAATATGGCCTTGCAACTGTTTAGTGCTGCCCATTCAGTTGCAGCCTGCTGTCTCTCCAGCAAGATGACCTTCTTATGCAAAGAGAAGCTGGTGGCATTGCAACAAATGGGTAATTGAAGGGGGAAGCTTGGTTTTAACCCCATCCCCGAGTCACAGGGAAGCTTCTACTTGCATCTTAAACTGGTGGTTTGTGCCAGCCATGCTGGGAGCACAGTGGATGGCATGGGCAGCTTATAGCTGCCAAACAGGCTCCTGGCATGGCAGGCCCTGCCTCATCGTGCCCCTGGGAATCAGCAGCAGCTGCCTTGGTATCAGCTGAAGTGCAGAGGCCAGGGGTTGGTGCAGTTTTTCCCTGAGTACCTGAGCTTATTCTGTATATCTTTCCTTTGCACAGATGGGTTACCTAACCTTGTCTGTGGTCTGTTCTCACGGCTGTCTGTCTGACATGTTGGTATCTGGTTTTGTTTTGTAGTTCTTTTATGAGGGGCACTCCATGTCCAGCAGCATGTTTGCTTCCAGTGTAAAACACTGTCTGTAGCTCTGCACCTGCTCTTCACCCTGTTTATGTGTGTGTGCAAGGGTCTTGGCTCTAGACACCTCCTCTGTCTTCTACCTAAACCCTTGTTTTCAAACCCTACCTCTTTGTCTTGTTTGTCTCCATTGGAAACCAATTCTCATTAGTAATCTTTTAAAAGAAGTTGAGTCTCACATTTAGATCCACTTAGTTCTTCTGGAGCTTAAGCAGTTGTAGTAGATAATGTACTATAGAACATGTAGCTACTTGATAGTGGATTATGTTACAGGTGTCTTCAGTATTTAAAAGTAATGTAGTGTTGACAAATGCTGTCAGCCTCTGACAGCGAGGAGCCCAGAATAAGTTGAAATTGCTGAGACAGGGGTTGCATGGGTATCTCTTCAAGAAGTCATCTGTTTTCAAGGCAGAGTACTGTAGCTCTTCTTAAGCTCTCACTGTTAAGAATATAATTACTTCAATATTTTACCAACAGAGATCTTAACAATTCAAAGTAAGTCTGAAGCTCCAAATGTATCATGGAGAGACAGGAAGTTTCCAGCTACACAGGCCCTTTGAACTGATGGTTTGTGGTTCTCTGCATCTTCAGACTTATTGTCAATGCCACACCTCCCAAATGCCCTAAAAACACAGCTACAGAGCAGGAAGTTCTATTCTGCATAGTCAGTGAGCAGTGGAAAGGAACAACAAACACTGGAACATTAAAGGAACACCACCTGTGCCTCATGGACACCAGTAGCAGTAGAAATGGACTGTTTGCTGGGCATTTTTTTGCAGAGCTATGTAGAGTCCATGAGCCTCTCCTTTCCAAACATGCAGTTTTCATTTTCCTCTTTCCCCATTATATTGCTCAGGTGGCTTCCTACTTTGAGATAAGGGGATTTAATGTGGCCCTTTCAGTGAAGTCCTTCCTGGACTGAAAGTAACAGGTATCAAAAAGGAAGTAGAAAACAGAAGAGTACAGTCTCTGGGAGTGCAAGGAATGGGCAGACAGCATGTATGGAAATCACAACAGCAATTTGCTGGTATTGCTACAACTTAGAAGATGATTTGCTGCCTAATTTAGTGTCCAGGCCTGGTAGGGTAAAATAACAGTGCAACAAAGGTAATAGAGGAAACAAGACTAATATTTAACAGAGAGGCAGGCAGGATGATTTCATGGCTTCATCAAGTCAATTTTTAATCTACTTACTTTAATGGAGCTTTTGCATGAGGCCCTCTCTTGCTCGACTGTGAACCCTTTGATACGTTTACAACACCGAGCCCCATGTCCAAGTGAATCGGAGCTAGCTGCAGATCCTCCCACCCTGCACACCAGTGACACTGCCCTGGAAGCAGCTCGTGCTTTTTAAAATAGTCAGATACTGCATTAGAGCAAGCAGTGGAGTTCACTGGGTTATGCCATGTTGAAGTGAGAAATGTTTTGTTTTGTTGAGAAACAATGGAAGTACTTGAGAAATGAAGCTTGTTGCAAAGGGGAGAGATGGGGATGAAGGATCAATCCCACCCCATCAGCCTGTATGACATCAAGGCCTGTATTTCTTCCCTGGTTCTGAGGTAGCATTATAACAGAAATGTATTGGCCAGGCGTGGCACTTGGGTGGACACTAACCAAGGCTTTAATGTCCTTACAGAGAGGCAGTACTCCATCATCTCCCACCAACACTTCTCCAACTGGCTCCAGTGGAGACATGAGCTGGGGTGACAGAAAAGGGCAGTGGCTGCGCAGGAGGAGGCTTGATGGTGCTATTAACAGAGTTCCTGTTGGCTTTTATGAGAAAGTGTGGAAAATCCTTCAGAAGGTAAGCTGACCGCTGTGGAGGAAGCAAGCGAGCTGTGCAGTAACTTGGGAAGGTGGTGGTCCAGGGGTGGCATCTTGCCAGGAGTGGGAGTTGGTTGACAGGTGGAAACCAAAGTCACTGGCAGAAGTGTGTCCCTTGAACATGAAAGGGCTTCATTAACACAAGTTCATGTGTTTCTTTGAAAGTGTGTTTTTCTCTCAAACCACCAATGCTGAATTTTGACTGAATGATTTTGTTCCACCACTGCCTGTTGTGCATCCCCTGGCCTAATGTGCATTGTCAGTGCAGCTAAAGGGCACTGCAGTGCAATGCAGCTCTGTGCTCCAGGTCAGAAGGGCTCTGAGGAATGAAGTAGGAAATTGCTCCAACTCTTCCAGAATGCATTAAGACCTCTTGCTGGCTCTTCTGAGCAGTATAGCATTCTTAACCTTTTTTGTTCATTAGTTAGTTTGTTTTTAAGTGAAAATAAGTCCTTGCCAGCACCTTGGATATCAGGGGTATAGAAATGTGTTGAAATAGCCTTCGAGGAAGAAGGAAAGAGGAATTAGAAATTTTAACTTATTTCAAAGTGATTATGCACCTGTTTTTCTGCTTTGCTGGATACAGGCCAACATTTGACACCTTGTAGCACTGAGCTGTTCATGCTTGCTTAGTTGGAAAAAGAGTGCGTCACCAACTTAGGTTGGCTTGTCCTTCTAAAATCACTTACTCTGAAGCTGTTAGTGTTGATGTCAGCCAAGACAAATCATATATGACCTCTTGGCTATTTACTAATAGGATCTTTCAGTACAGTGAGCATCACTTCTGACCTAATGTAATAGCTGGGAGTAATTGTATTTTTTTTCTGGCTGTTAAAATGAATTGTGCTTGTCTTCAATATTTCATTCTTAAAATCTCTTTGGAGTATTCATAAAATGAGTTTCCTCTTCTTGGTGTGTTCTGTTCTATACCTCAGGTACCCAGATGTGTCTATCCTTAACCTGCCTTTTCACCATTTAGGTTTTGTCACTGTTTTCTTTATACCACTTGGTATTTCTCTCTCCTAATGGTTGACATCTTGAAGTGTGGTGTCCTGGATCTGAAACACATAACTAGATGTTGTTCTAGCAAAACTGTAAAAAGATTGTTGCTTTTGTGGTCTGTTGTCTTGCTTTTGCATTATCTTTTATTTCCAAATCCTTTCCAGCAGAATGCTCTCATCGATTTGTTTCCCTCCTTTGTGTGCCTTTGCTGCAGTGNTTTGGTTTTTTTTTTTTTTTGTTTTTTTTTGTTTTTTTGTTGTTGTTTTTTTGTTGGTTTTTTTTGGTTTTTTTTGTTTTTTTTGCTAACTGAAAGTTGTTATATGTTGGTTTAGAACAGTGAACCCTGAGACTGATTTGCAAGAACTGTAATTTCTGTTCACTCTTGAAATGTTTCAGTGCCATGGTCTGTCCATTGATGGGTATGTCCTTCCTTCTTCAACTACCAGAGAGGTACAGTAAAATGCCAATGATTTTCTAGCCGCATCTCTGAATGTTTGGTTTAACAGTGTAAGATGCAGCAGAGCTGCTGGTATAGATCCTTGGTTTTATGTTTAGAACATCTGGACGTTCCCCCAGCACCTCTGCCAGTGTCCCTGGGTCTGTGCAGGTGCATTCCTGCCAGTGACAGGTTTTCCCTTTGCTGAGCCTGCCTTCTGCATGCCTTCACTGTCCCCCTGTGCCCACTGGGAGGCTCCTGAGAGGGTGGCTGACAGCTCTTTGTGGGGAAGGTGAGGCAGCACAGATTTGTTGGAATAAAGCAGACACATTGCTTGCCACTTATTTTTTTTTAATATGCTGCAACAGCAGGCAGAGTAGTTTGGCTTCACAGTCTCAAAAGTAAATACCAGTTAAGGATGATTGTTTCTAACCAAAGCTTTGGTTCCTTAAATTTGTAACATTTTCTTGCATTTTTTTCTTAGCTGGATTCTGTCTTTAGGTGCTCTGGCAAATTTTGAAATTGCATCTATAGAACAAACTCTAGTGGATAGTAATCCATCAGTCCAAAAGCAGTGCTTGTGTGCCCAAGAATGTTTTCCTGACTGTTTCCCTCAGATTTGTCTCTGGCTTCCTTCTTTTCTGAGGGACTGTGGTAACAGCTGAAGAGAGGAGTTGGAATTTTCTGCCAAATTTAAATGTTGGTTTGTGGTTTTTTTCAGAAAGGAGAGCTTTATTTATCCCTATTGTGTAGATAAAGAGACTTCTAATTTTAGCCTGTCAGACCTGGATCTAATTTTGCTGTTTGAAGCAATCAAATGAAATAAGCACAAACCTCCTAAGGCAGCATAACATCCACAGAGCTATGCCAGTGCAAATTAAGCTGTTCTACAAGCACAATAGTGATACTCCTGCATGGCAAAGCTCAGGGGTTATTTAAAACATCACCCCTCTAAGCAGGTGGTTGTTTTTAAAACTCAACAGTACGTTTGGCTTTGCAACTAACCTGCAATGCCAGAAAGATATGTACAAGGCAGAGTGTGTGAGACCACAGCCCGAGGAGCAAAGAGTTAATGTGCCAGCTAAGCATCAGCAGCACTGTCTGTAAGTGAGGTGTGTGTGTGATGGGTTGCAGGGCTGGAGCAGACTTCTGGAAGTTGTGTAACTGTTAGCAGAATCAAGGTCTAGCAACAGGAAAACTTTCTGGAAGTGTTAAAGCTGCATAAACATTTTGTTCTCTTCAGTCAGTCTGCCCCCATGTGCGGAGAGGAGCATATGTTTCAGTGCTTGCAGGATGTGAGGAACTAGTCTTTTGGATTTGTCAGTTTGTCTTTCCGTTTCCACTCAAACTTGCCAGATGACCCCGTGTGAGATCAAGTTTGCAGTGCACGTGGAGTCGGTGCTGAACCATGTCCCCCAGCCCGAGTACAGGCAGCTCCTGGTGGAAGCTATTCTGGTCCTCACGTTCCTCTCCGACATCGAGGTGAACAGCATCGGGGGCATCATCCACGTGGACAGAATTGTGCACATGGCCAATGACCTGTTTCTGCAGGAGCTGGTGAGCTCAAAGGGCAGTGGGGGGAAACCTCCTCCTTTCAGAATTATCCCCTCCTCATTCTTTAATGTGTGTGATGAACTTGATTTTGTCCTGGCTCTTTCTCCTACAAAGACCAAATCACTTAGGTACCTTCTGGAAATATATTTGGGAAAACTAATGTAAGAATCATGAGAGATTTAAAGGGAATAAGATTGTAGTGGCTAACAAGCTCTGAAGTACAAGGGTAGATTGAAGTGAAGTTTTGCTTTATCAAGGCATTAGTATTACCAATATTTGAGTAATCCCACCCATTCCCCCCAAAGGACAAAAATCCATGAAGTTATATGTTCTTCATTTACTTGCACTGATCCAACTAAGTCATGTGGGCCCTATAGTAACCCTGATTAAGGTTTTCATGAGAGGAAAGAGAATTGCTTTCAGCATTCAACAGAAATAGAAAATCATAATGTGGTCGGTTTTTTCCAATAAATAAGCATGCACGCCTAACTTGCCCTACTTCTTTGCTTGTGTCTTTACAGAAATCATTTGGAGCTACTGGTAGTATCTTGGAGAAAGACGTAGCCACGGGAATTTGCCACTTTTTTTATGACAGTGCTCCCAGCGGAGCCTATGGCACCATGACTTACCTAACAAAAGCCATAATTATTTATTTACATGATTTCCTGCCCAGCACAGGCTGTGCAATGCAGTAAGTGATACCTCACACGGCAGGAAGGCTCAGAGGCTCTTCCTCCCCAGTTCCCCGTTATGAGCCCCTTGGTTGGCTGCTGCCTGTGTGTGCTGTGCACTCTCTCAGCATTTGGCCCTGCTGGGGACAGGAAGCTGGAATTTGGCCTGGTTTTAGGAGAGTGTGCGAGAAATAACAAATAATGAGGCTTATTCTGCCCAAAGTGCGTAAATGTAATTCGTATTAAATTAGCAAGAATTATACAGTTCTGCCAAGGGGAAAACAGATTACTCTGTGGAGATCAAAAGGCATAATAAAATGAGGGAGCTGCATCACGGGTACGGAGTCTCACAAATAAGGGGAGTGATGGAATTCATTAATTTTTCTCCTGCTGTGTGTAAATGTACATCATTGTGAATCACTAATGCACAGTGTGAAACATCCAGGGAAATGCAAATTAGAGGAGTAAGAATAACCCGAAATAACGTGGTGATATTTCTAATACACTGTTATCCTGATTCTCTTCTCATTTGCACCTAGTCACTGCAGGGCTAATACCAGTAGGGACAAACATCCTATGCTATCCACTAATTTGAGAGGATAGCCTCTGTCAGGAAGCTGCATCTGTCTTTAATCTGAACAAAATAGCTTCCTTCCCTGCATCCCAAAGACTTTGGAGGCAAAATCTCAAGACTCCAGCTTCTCCAATGTGACAGACAGTTTTATGCCTGTAATCCTTTCCTCTGAATGGAGCAAGATAAACCTCTTCCACTTGAGCACCCGTTCCAAGTCTCCTGATCATTTCCCTTGCAAACAGCCTCAGAGTTAAGAATGGCATAATTGTGGCCCTTCCAGTGTAGTGTGAGTTTATAGAAGGCTTTGATGTTTCTCTTTTTTTTCTTTTTTTCCTTTTCCTTTTTTTTTTTTTTTTTTTTTAATTTGAAGTCACACTAGTCTCATGTAGTTAGGGGTTGGGCTGCCTGGAAGTCTCCCTGCAGACAGTTCCCAAGTTAATGCTGTCTATTGGAAGCTCTGAGATGTTGCAGGGAGAATAGGTGTGTCCTGTAGGGAAATGGCTCCATGGCCATTTAAACTGAAAACAGAGGTAGGCAGCCTCTGGAGAGGAAACCCCTGCCTTACCCCAGGCATTGGCAGTGGTTTTCCTTATGCCTGTGCTGCTGGCTTTACCACTAGCCCCATGTCAGCTTCTGGCTGAGAGCTTAGAAAAGTGGCAGTAGCTTCAGCCTCTCCATGGCCACAGACAGGTTCCTTCAGCAGCACTGCTGCCCATGTGAGCAGAAAGGAACAGAGCAATTCTGTCTTGCCAGGTAGAGGGGAAAAGAGAAGATAGACCTGTAAAAACTAAGTACTTTCTGAGCTAATAAGCTTGATAAGTGTATTTCTGTAAGCCTTCCCTCCACTCTTTCAAAACATAACCGTGCCATTTGTATAGGATTTGAAATTTTTTTGGTAACAATAGTGTGTGGTGCATTTGAGAGTGAGTTTTTTGTTTCCAGTAGAAGTAATGTCCTGTCTCACCTGCGCATTGCCAGCCCTCATGGTCCCAGCAGGTCTGAGCTCCAAAGGCCATTCCTGCTGTCAGGACAGAGGGACACCCTGCCTGCTGTCCCTCTGCACAGTCACTGCTGCTGTAGCAGTACCTGAGAACTGGCTCAAGAGCGTGAAGGTGTGGGAGGCCTTAGTGTGAGGTGATACAATGTTTTTTCAGAGAGCAGAGGAGCTTGGTAGTCCAAAGGACCAGGAGCCCTGTGTTAACCACCATGGGAACCGTGGGCCTGTGCAGGGGCCAGTATAAAGTGGCTGTTCAGGTACAATTAGCACTTGGGTGTGGAAGTCATTTTATTGGTGTGGTGCCTGTTTTGTTAGGGTTTGCCTTTGTTATTGTTTGGTTTGGTTTTTTTAACTTTTCATATGTATTGTGAGAGCTCTCTTGGCTTGTTTCCCAGTAAAAGGAAGTAAAATCCTTTGTCCAGTTTAAGCAGATGTGACAATGCAGAACATAAGCACACAACAGCAAGGCAATAGTTTATTTTACCCAGTATCATACAAAAAATAGTAGCAGTTATTTTTGCTTTTCTTCTTGAATTCTAGAATGTGAGAGATGCAAGATGACTTTTTGCTCAGAATTTTTTTTTTTTTTTTTTTTTAGTTACTGTGTGAACTTGTTTGCACAAACAGGAAAGCTGATGTTGGTTTTACATGCAGCTGCATTGAAGTCTAAAGCAATGAAATGTATGGCCTAACATACCTAACATACCTGGACACCCCTTAACACCTGAGGGTTATTGGTGTTTTTAATATCAAATTCACAGTATGACCTAAGTTATGGTATATTCATGATGATCATAATGAATTACCACGTGGAATGCAGACAATTGGAAAGTATTTATGTGGTAATTTGAAGAATTTAGGTAGCTGGTGGTGAAGGGTGGAACTCAAATACAAGGCCTGTGGAAGGCAAATTTATGTTACATGCAGGGTCAGTCACAGCTGCACCTTGCTGCTGTGTTACTGCTCAGAGCGAAGAACCATTGCAACTGGAGAGCTGCCTTGCAGTGCAAACCCCATTATGCAAATAAGACCCCCTGCTTTCCTGAGGATGCTTTCCTGAGGTGTGTGTGAGGCTGCTGCAGAGCAGAGCTGCCACTGGCAGTGGCCAGGATGTGCTCCCAGATAAAATACAGGACAACTCTGCAGTTTGTACAGGGCTGAGCTAATTGGCAAAGGCTCTCCTTGGCTGTGCAGCCTCCCTTGGGAGCCAGCAAAGGATGACACTGCCAGCTCCCAGTCCCTGGAAACTCATTTGTGGAAAGAAGGCAAAGGTGAACAGACACATTCTGTGCCTCAGAAACAAGGGCATTAGTGAATTAAAATAGACTCACTGTCAGCTCATGCCAGCCTGATGGGCACTGCTGCCCCAACCAGTTTGGAGCTGTGGGGTCAGGAGCCACCCACGCAGTGCTGGGGGCAGTGGGGTGGGCCTGGAGACAGGGACGGGGCTGGGCTGGGGGGGAACTGGTAGAATAAGGATCTGTGTCCAGCTCAGAGCTCACACCACGTCCTGGCCCCAACCCCCAGGCCAATGCCCTCTTTGCTCATGGCTGTTGCCTTCTCCCTGCTGCCAGCAGGGACACAGGTTTGTCAAACTAGACAGATCCAAAGCACCACTGATCTCCCTCAGCTGCTGGTCCCACAGGTAACTGTGAAAACTGAATGGGTGGGGTACAAAGTTTGCCTGGTTTCTCTCCTACCAGAAAGGTAGTCTCCTTTCTCAGGGAAAGAGTCTTACTTGTTCCTGGAAGGTGCAGGTGAGCTACACAGTCCTTAGGTGCCCTGCAAAGGGGCAGCCACTTTCTGTGGGGTACTGAAACACATGGGCACAGGACACTGCAGGAATGTGTCACCCCTCTGGCAGTCGCCAGGGCCTTGAGTGAGGCAGGAGCTTGAGGCAGTTCAGGTCCAACCTTGGGCACTTTTTTGAGTGGTCTGCAGCTAGGAGCAGAGTTGCCCAGAAAGCAGGAGAGAGATGCCAGCACTGATGCCATCTGTAGCTGTAGGGTGAGAGTTTGGGCACTCATCTGCAGGCTCATTCAGGTGCTGCTCAAAGGACCACTCACATCTGGAATATTAAGTAGCTGCTACATAGAATCATGACTGAAAAAAAGGGATTGAGGATGGGGGTGATAGACAAAGAGCTTCAGTTCAAACAATTTGTATTTAAGTACAAGTCACAGGGCTTTTTCCCACTCCCAGTCTCAAGTGGCATTTATTCCCAGCGTTAGATGCTTCAGTTACTCCCCCTGCCACCCTCCTTCTGTCAGGGGTAAGGGGGCTTTTTGTGCCACCAGCAGCTGACAGGACAGCGCTTTCTTTTTGGCTCAATGATTCAGCCCTTGTCATGCCTCAGTCCTGCATCCCCAAAAGGCTCTCAGTGCCTGCCCAGTGAAGCTGTGCTGTGACTGTACCTTGGCATCCCTTCTCAGGAAGGGATCCCTCGAGGCCAGTCCCCTTCATGTGAGGTTCAGAAATGTGTCCCTAGCAGGGGACCCTGGAGGCTGCCAGCCATCCTTCAGAGCTCCTGCATCTCATTGCACACCCTGCCTTTGTCCTCTTTACTGGGGCAGGTGGCAAAGGAGGACTCCAGAGCTGTGGTGTTCAGTTCCACCTTGTCACTTCACACCCACCACATGGAAGGCAGCAGTGGGAAGCAAGATCCCACCACAAACAATGGTATTTGGCCATCATAAGTGGAGCCTTTCTGTCACTCCACTGAAATAAGGTGGGGCTGATCATCCCAGTGCATAGATCAGAATAACTGCATGCTAAAAATATACATCATGTATTATCAATGCCATTAAAGTTTTACTGTAAATTTTGTTTGCACTATTAAAGATTTTTCTTTCCCCTCCCCCAAGGCAGTAGAAATAATTGTGTGCATGTTTGTTTATTCATCTGTCAAGTTACAAAATACTTCTGGAAAAGTGTTCTGTATTTAAATGTAGAAAATGAGATTTAAGAGAGACAGCAGTGCCTTAAGCTTGGGCTGCTGTTACATTCTGGGATGATAAACTTGGCAGGATGCTTTTTTTGTACTTTCAACACTCTAGTTAAATGAAACTGAGCTGCTTTACTTAGCTCATCTTTAGCTATTAAAATTTAAAGATGGACTAGGTTGGAACCTTTTCCTACCCAAAAAGCACTTTATGTGCATTGGATTTACTGAGGCTAAATAAGGCAATAGAGTTACCAAAAAGCTCCTGACCTGATGTTGTTTTCAGAGTGTAAGATGCAAGAGAGTTAAGTCCATATCTCCTGACTTCTCCCCCTTGGGATGTGACAGGGTGGTACTGACAGGAATGGGAACATTGGCTTGCAGTAGGGGAAGGAGACAGGCATGTGAGGGCAAGAGACTCTTCCATCTTGCTGCCTTCCAAAAACTCAATTTCAGAATTTCTCAGTTTCCTTTTCTTGGTAAAGAATTTATGTTTATATGCAAGAATATTTATGTTTGGTAGTATCAAAATCTGTTTACTCTTGTGTTTTTACTCATCTCTGGTTTTAACAAACCCAGTTTGTCTTCAGTAACAGTGCCTTCTGTGGTGATCGGGGCAGGGTACCAAAACACAGGCAAGGAGACACCCCACTTAGGCATTGCTCAGAAAGCCAAAGCTTTATTTTGTCATGTGTTATCATGTTTGTCATGTGTTGCATTAACATGCTATGGATTTAGCCTTCATTCAGGTGACATGTTATCACAGAATCACTGAATCCCAGAATGGGTTATGTTTGAAGAGACCACAATGGATCATCTGGTCCAACCTCCCTGCTCAGACAGGGTCATTTCATAACACATAGAACAGGCTACATCCAGATGGTTCTTGAATATCTCCAGTGAGGGGAGACTCCACACCCTCTCTGGGACTTCTGTTCCAGTGCTTGGGCACTGCACAGGAAAGAAGTTCATCCTCATGTTGAGGTGGAACTTCTGTACATCAGTTTCTGTCCATTGCCTCTTCTCCTATCACTCGGCACCACTGAGAAGAGCCTGACTCCATCTCAAACAGTTATGATTGATTCATAGCTCCAAATCCCAACAAATGTGGGGAAAAGTAACCCGTGGCAAGAGGAAATTTAGTGCAAGTGTAAACACCTTTCAACCACGATCCTCTAAGCTGTGCCTGTAAACTTTTGGAAGGATAAGAGAGTGACCTGAAATTATTTGATTCCTCTGCATCCTGCAAAGTGCAAGATTAAATGCAGAACTACCCATTTTAACCAGATGATTCTTCCCTGTTTTCCTCTTCTGCAATGGACAACCCACAGCTAGCCTCTCTTGTGCCTGTTCCATCACCAAGAAGGGTCTGATATGTTCCTTGTGGTCATCAATGCTCTCAGCTGTCACTAAGGACTGCTGACAGACACATACCAAAGTCCCTCTTCCTACACAGCTGTAGGCATGACCTTGGCAATGTTCAGGGATTAGATTGATGGGGGAGATGCCACCGAGGTGGGGGGAGGGGGGTGAATGGTGAGGTCCTGGCAGTGTGTAGCAGTGACACAGTAATACTGTAAGTGTGGATTTTCATCTCCTCTGTGCCATTATTAGCAGGTACAGACCATCCAGGAGGGGCTAAATAAAGGCTTGCACAGTGACCCTATTGAGCAACCCTTTAATGACTAATGACAGCAAGCTGAGCTTCCAAGACAACCCACAAGAAGTTCTGCCTTTTCATGAGGTTGCCTTTTTCTCGAGTCTGTGAACAACATGAAAGGCCTCTAAAAATTCATTGAAGTCAATGTGGCCATCTTTGTTGTAGTCTATGCTGAGAACTAACTTGTCAATGGAGTCATCCTGTACATCAATGCCCAGGTGAGAGGTGAAGAGTCTCCATGTCTGGCTGAATTCCTCAAGAGAAATCAAACCTAAAGGAGACAGACAGTAGGTTGCTTTTTGCAGTGTTGTTTCCCCTTCTTGCATAAACGCACATTTGCACACCCTTTCACTGCAAGAAAGTTACCTGCCTACCATGGTGGGGTTAATGCTTTCATGATTGAAGCACACTTTTACTTTAGGCAATGATTGAATGCTTTTGACAGTGGAATTGAGAAAGCAGTAAAGAAACAGAGCAGAAGGGAGAAAAAGCCCTCAAAAGAGTGAAGCCAATACTGGAGCTGGGGTATATGAGAATTTTCTTGTTAGGCTCTGTGCACTGTCCCTTATATGGTTGGAGCCTGACTGCTTAAAATAGCTGAACTGAACTGTAGAAATTTCATCATCTCTGGTTCCTCTCTATTTAGAAGCCTTAAGGAGGAAACACAGTGGGGAAAAGATAACTGGTATAGGCTCCCTTCAGCTGACACAGTGGAGGTATCTGGACTTACCTGAGTGATCTTTGTCAATGATGTTAAAGATGATCTCCAGATCCTTTCTGTATCTGCACAGTGTTTCTGCCAAAGCTGGCTGAGCCTGGTTTTAAAATCACATACAAGAAGCTATTCACACCTTGGTTTGAGTTTATTTAACCAACAGAATAGCTACTATCCCATTTCCATTTTCCCAGTTTAATTTATCAAATGTTAAAGAAAAATCTTTATGCTTGAGTTCTCTGGAATGACACTTCTGTGTCTTGCCCTGAGGAATAATCAGATAAAACCCATCACTTTCAGATGGCAGGGCAAGGGGGAAAGGAGCCCTTCACACCTCCTACCTGCAGTAATTACTTGTAGAAATATGGATAATCCAGGGAAGATGGCATAGACCATGCACTCATACAAAGCATTCACTGTACATGTGTGAATGGGCCCTGCTGTTTAGGAAAATGATGGTGATACCTCAGTACCAAAGCACTGTGCAGCCACTGGGTAACAACTGGGCTCTATAGAAGTGACCTCAGAAACCATTATAAACATCTAAAACTCCATCTACAAATGCATCTTCCTCCCACAGGGGCCTGAACTGCCTCTGGAGCTTGTTTGAAAAGCTCATTTCAAAGAGTAAGGGTTGAGTGCTCTGGGCAGGATTTGTCACATCTCCTCAGCTCCGTTATCTAAACGCCCTCAAAAGCCAACAGAAAGTAAGAAGCAGTTCTTGCATGTGATTCATCCAACCTATTTTAAGCATCTACCTTAGCAGGGAATGATGATTCGTACCCTAGCAGTGCTCATTTTCCTCCAGTGACTATAAAAGGAAGCTCAGCAACTAGTTCAGATGTAGATGTCTACTTGATGGGCCAAACCACTGTTTTGTGCTTCAATTTGCACCAAAAGTTGTTCCTCCAAGAATTGCAAGGAGATGTTTTCCTCCTTACCTCTTTTATAGGTTGACCCATTTTCAAATCATAAAAACATGACATAAAGTCAACTTCTCCATCTGGGTTCATCTGTGCTAACTGAGACCGCAGCATCCTCCAGGGCAGGTCCAGCTGTAGGACAGACTCCATCGCTGCAGCCCAGTCATTGACAGAAATCCTGCCTGCCAGAAGGGGTCAGCTCATGGTTACAAGTGGTACAGGACACAGCACACACCAGTCACCAGCACAAAGGGTTGCAAAACACGAGAATTTTCTCTGAACCCTGGGATAAAAGCCCTCATAACAAAGGAGCAACCTCATGGTTGGAGGCATTTCCAGAGGTCCCTTCCAGACACAAAGTTCTGCATATCTGATGTTCAGCATATTTTAACACCTTTTGAGAAAGCCAAATTCTGCCATGAAGAGTACTTCAGATTTCAGCTGAGCTGCAATTAGAGTGAGGTGGCTGAAAACCCAACCAAACAGAAATACGTGAAACAGCTGTTCAGTGGCCAAAGAAACAACACCATCATGTTATTGAGTGCCCTTGTAAAGGCACAGGGCACAGTCAAGTGAGAAGCCATCACGAGAAAAAGTTGTATTTGTGGTAGAAATCAACTTCTTGCTTCTACATAAAAGGTTAGTCTATTAACTTGGACTTTTCTTCAGCTGAGGGGTGAGTGTGTTTTTCCTGGAGGCACAGGCATGCTGTGTGTCTGCTGGAGGCATAGGCAGCCAACTTTCCTCAGATACCTCCCAGACTTAAGAAGGAGACCAGTTCCCCCCAACCTGAGACCCCAGTTCCCTGTCTGACACCTTCTGAGGACTCTCCCACATGAAGGAGTGGAATTTGAGCTTCTGGAACTGGATTTGCCTGTCCAAACTCTCTACCCAATAGCAAATACCATTTCCTTATTTCCCTATGTCTTTCAGTTTTCTTTTTCCTACTTCAAGCTTCATCCCCTCAAGTTATTGTCTGGGGCAAAACCCTTGCCAACATCTGTTCTCCTCTGTGGTCAGGAAGAACAAGGTCAACCAGCCCCTGCTGCCCTCAGCCTGACACTGGCAGGCAGGCAGGACTCCTCCCCATGGGGTGTGTCCCCTCTGCCTGCCCCACACACACACGGACCTTGCTTTCCCCACGGGGGCAGAGAGGGTGTGGTACCTGTGCCATTGATGTCGTATTGTGCAAAAGCACTGGTGAGTTCAGACCTGTGAGCATAAATCTTCTCTCGTAAGGACTTTAAGGCAGAGGATTCAATTGTACCTACCCTAGGAAGAAAAAAATCAGAAGATTATTAAAGGATTAAAATCCTCTAGCATTTTATGCTTTTCAACATTCATTATCAAATTCTTCTATCCTTTAACATGTAGTACGTTTAGGGTCTAGTATGTTTAAGTAGGATGACCCAACACATACTAGAACACTGGAGGAGGGTGGGGAGGAAGACAACATTCAGGGGAGGAAAAACCTCAAACAAAACAAAACCAACAATGCTCCATAAGAATAATCTGAGTTTATGAGATAATTGAGTTTATTCAGGTAATTCTAAGGTGCTTTCCTTTTGTAATCTGACCACAGTAGTAGGCATGGCAAAGTTGTCACGGTAAACTTTTGAGACTCAATTCATAACAGGATTTGTCCAGATTAACACTGAAGCCTTAAAGCAGGCAAGTGCAGGCCATTTATGAGTCCCTGACAATTGTCTGTTCTAACTGCTTACCTCATCTAATTACCTTTGGGAGCTTCTCAGGAAACCAAGTTAGAGCACTTCGAACCTGTTTGGTCTACAGTATTAATTTTTAAATTGTAAAATAGAAAACCAGGGAGAATCAAAGAAAATGGATGCCTATTCAGTTACTCCATCGAGCTCTAGATTTGTGGCAGGCACACTCACAGGTGAGGCGAGTTAAGCTCACTGCATGCAGCACACAGCTTTACCTCTGGCGGAGATTCTGTCTGCGTGTGAACTTGCTGACTTGGTACTGCACAAAGCGAGGGGTCAGTTCAGGATTCAGCTTGATGTAAGCGCCTCGGTTACTGCCCTCTTCATAATAGTTAGAGGCAGAGAATATGGTGATAACCTGATCACAGGACACAAAGAAACTGGATTGGCCAGAACAGCACTTCTTGACACTGATTTCTGAAACTGACCTTAAAAAAAATGCCAGGTTACAAAATGATGTGTCTACATACAAAACTGTGCCATTCACCAAATTGCTCTTGCCTTTTGAGTCAGAGCTCTGGGCCTTTGTTTTTGACCTGTCAGACTTCAGAGGGCAGTGAGATAGAACATGCTGTTTAACAGAAGCCTCTTTCTAAGAGAGATCTAGTTTTCAGGATTTTTGTTGGCCTCCCAATACAGCATGTAAGAAAGCAGGGCCAGAAGAGAAATCAATAAGTTAAAGACTTCTAGAGCCTCAGAGCACCTCTTGAACTGTATTTACACACAACTCTTCTTGGGGACTTTACTGATGTCCGTTCATTATCATGTGAGTAATAAGCTGTAAAGAATTTTGTTCCTCAGAACTCAGTAATTTGTTGTAACATCTATCTAGGACAAAGTTTCTCCAAACCTAGTTTAACAAAGTCACTCTCTTTTTTTAAAATAAATTTTGCAGACAAATCTACTGTGGATGTTCCTGTGAAATTCACAGGAGAATTTTACTTTACATGGAAGCATCTTACCTTTCCATCATGACTGATCTCATAACCTTCTGGCTTAAATTCATGAGACCTGATGAGCATCTTCAGGTTATACCTCTCAAACAGCTTGGCAGTGACATCGGGACCAAAGTAACAGCCTCCTCCTCGACACTTGTTTGGTGTACAGCCATTTTGGCTTCTTGGATCACTCCACAAAATATCAAGGATCTATAAAAAGCAAACTCAAGCACATGAGGACTAATAGTAGGGGAAGACTGACAGGCTATGGCTATCTAAAGTCCTGGCCACAGTAAAAGCCCCACAGTACAGGGAGAAAACACATCCTAGCTAACATGTAGGTCTTGGGTTTTTTCCTTCTTTTCAGGAGCATTTTTTTTTTGGGCTGAGACTTTTCTTCTACTTTTTAAGAAACATTATCTACATTCTGGATTTTTTTTTTTTTTTCAGAAGAGATACCTTTTTAGCAATGTACCTCCTTTCACAGCTGAGGTTTCCAGACTTGGGCAGGTGCTCAGGAGCAGTACCTGAGCTATTTCAAAGAGAACAAAAGCTGCCTTCTTCACATGTAGGTAGGAGAGGCAATTTCTATTTCCCAGCACAGACTGGGTAACCAAATGGGTCAGTGGTTTTACCTAAGCTTGGGAATACCTGCTCTCAACACAATAAGAGTTGCCTTTGGCTTTATTGTCTTCAGTTAGCTCATGTTTCAAACCAACATTTTGCATATTAGCATTTTAGCAGGTTCAGACATGAAGATGAATTATCATGGTTTAATTCTAGTCAGTAGAAAACATTAGTCAAAATGTCTTTGTTTAAACCTTGCTGGGCAAGATTTGCACTAACACATTCCATTTCATGTTTGTGAGCATGCCTTAGTGGATGCTTGATTAGCTGGGGAAGGGTCAGATTTGGGGGGAACAGGGACCATGCTTGTGCCCACCGTGTTAGTTTGTAGGTCAGAGAGATATCTTGGGACATCAAATTTTCAGAGAAATTAAGCTTTCCAAATTGTCTAATTTCCAAATTTATTAAATTACAGTGTAACAAAAGCTCCATATTGGCTCTAATATTCAAGAGGAAATTAACAGCCAGAGGACAAAAACTTCCCACTTCTGAGTAATCTGCCTGTAGGTCTCAGGAGCTGGGTGGCTTTTTTGGGCTATATCAGCATTCAGCTGCCAAAAGCACAGCCGAAAAAGGTGCTTTATCTCACCAACAATTGCAAAGTCTGACCTGTTTAAACCGACACGAGTTCTTTACCAACAGATCCAACCACATGAGGGCAGGCAAACCCATTTCGTACTGAGCAGTTTCCTCCTCCTAACGGCTAAGAAAAGAAAACACCGGGCAAATTTTCCCTGTAAGGTATAAAATCCCAAGCCTTTATTACCAGGTTTACAAAAAGCATCCAAAATAATGGATACATCTAATACACTCCTTAGAATGACTGGTTTATTTAATTTTTTATTAATTTTCTTAATGAGAGACTGTTCCTTCAGACTCATAACCACACTGCCTGAACAGAACACGTGCGGAGTTTGTGTGGGAGGGGTTTGCTATCAGTGCGTCTTTGGTTTCACCTACTTGTTTCCATTCCTTCAGGGCGGGATCTGGAGGCAAATTTGAGCCTGAAAGCTCAGTGGAGCCCGATGAAGAGATGTGTTGTGTCTTCCCTGCAACATGCTGGCTGGCAATGTGTTTACTGGGTTTAGTTGAGGGAATTCTCTTCTTCGTTTGGTCCTGACTGTCTCTCACTGACTTTGGTGGCCGCATCAAAGATTTCAACTTAAAGAAAAAAAAAAGTTACCACCACAACAACAAAAGTTGATACAGAGCTGTTGGCTGAAAGGCACATCAGCTCATGTTTCCTGTACTCAAGAAAACTCATTGAGAGTTCAACTAATGTTAACTCTCATAATGTCCTGAATTCACAGGTTTGGGTGAATCTGCAGGTGTTTGGCACTTGCAGAAATTTTGCTTTATACCTATCAGTAACCAGGCTCTTCAGAGCTGCTTTCATATTCTTATCCAGACACACAGACTCATTCCAAACACAGTCAATCTTAAGGTCTCACTATACAGCAAGTAGGGCCTGTGCTCAGGGAAAGACACTTCAGTGCCCAGATTCCCTGGAAACCAAATATACATTCATTTTGTATTGAAGGTGAAACTCCATTCACTTCTGTTCTGACACAGCACCATGCTGTTAGATTAACTTGCCTAAAATTAACAGAATATCAGGAAGACAGCAGTGAAATTGATGAAGTATTACATCAGGCCTTATACTGTTAAATCAAACTCCTCCAGCATGCATGGGCATTTGCTGTTTTGGAGTGGTGTGCTATGGCTCCATGGATGACCATTGACACGGACTCTTCTCCAGGGAATGTCTTCTCATTTGAAATACTCTCATACTAGCTTATTTCCAGAACAAAGCCAAAATAAACCCAAAAACCAAACCAACCAACTAGCCAACCCAGAAAACCCAAACCAAAACAAAAAAACCCAAACCAAAAAGCCACCCACCAATAAAACATACACAGTCCACAGACACCCAAATTTTACTCTTTAACAAAGAAAAGGACTAATTCAAAACAAAGTGCTCAACACTGGGTTATTCTCCAGTGCACTGACCAGTATTTGAGACCTGCCAGCTGTAGCAATTAAAATACATCACTTGGCCTTGAGTGACACCACCCTGGGTTGTGGCCCACACATGTCTCATTAGCAACACTCTCCTGTGGCAGCAGCTTTGACCTGTTAATTCTACATTTTACAGATACTGCAGCAGAAACTTGCAGAGCTGAGCCCTGGTGAAAGCGTGGGCAGAAGTCAGCTCACAGTTAGGACATCTCTATCTGTAGTTAGCCACCCAGTTTCAGTGCACAGTGGTACAGCCAATGGAGCCTAGACTCCAATGATCAGAAGTGTTCGTGCCCTTTTTCATATATTTGAAAAAGAGACACAACTGACTGTCCTATAAAGCATTTATTTCTGCATTAAAAAATATGATGATAACAGAAATAGATTCAGATTCCACAGACACTGATAACAGGGTACACTAAGTTGCTCAAACATTGGTCTCCTATGCCATCTGAGATGCTCCATGACATCTGTGAATTGGTCTGAGGGGGGCAGACACAAATCTGGCCTAAAGGGGACTGGTGGAGAACACCTACAAAGAAGACTTTCGTCAGAGGCAGGCAAAGGCCAGAGGGGACATCCCTAGGGGACACTTCCTTCAACAGCACTGGAGACAAGTGCCTAAGCAATGATCTCCATCAGATCCCCTGGATCTCCATTGTCTGTAAGGAGTCTCAGCACCCTGATCACAAGCAGACATCTTGATTTAGTTGTCCAAATCGAGACCAAATTCTACACCACTTTCCACTGATTTGAAAGATCTGTGTTTGCTCACCATTTCAGAAAAAAACCATGAACTTTCCTGTCTTCTAAATCCATGAAAAGCAGTAGATTCTGTTTTATCAAGGCCAGTTCTTGAAGTTTGATCCTCCTGGAAAGGCTCTCCCACATGTACAACTGCTGCCAAGGGAGTGCCTCACAGGTGGAGAACTTCCCCCACACAACAGATGGCAGAAGCACAGCCCCAGGACAAAAGGCAGTACAAGAAATATGTGGCTAGATTGATTTCTAAAATGTTTGGAAATGCCTGAGAATGAAGTAGTTTTCATACATTCTGGCTAATGTGTCATCACTGCAGGAGGAGGCATCTAAAGTGGTTTTAGATATTTTAAGGTCAAAAGACCCATGTTATGCAAAGAGCCAAACAATTGGCTCTCAACACCTACTGCAACCTTCCTTCCTAAGGCCTGATTTTGAAGAAAATTTGGACTATTATTTTCCTTACATGCCTTATACTGCTGCCATTTCCCTTCCTAATGCAAACAACTTGATCCTAGCATTTGTACCGCAAAATTTTTAGAAGAAAATAAAATTATCCTCACATGAATATGATCTCTTACCTTATTTCTCTCAAGTGCATTCAGGAAATCCAAATCTGTGGTGTCTGAAATCCCCCCATGTAGGATAAGAACTTTGCTATCAATTATAGTGGCAAGGGGAAGCCAGCTAAACACATCTCGCAGAAGACACAAAATCTGTTTCCAATGGTCCTGTAAAATATACTCTTACATTAGATCCTATTTCTGGCAGATTCTGTTGCTTCTAAGTTCAAGATTTTGCTGAAGTGTCTGCTATGGTTTCTATGAACAGTGTTGTTCAGGTGATACCCTGAACTGCAACCCTGACAAACATGTTCTGATATTTACTTTAGGGCCATTTGATTGTCTCTGTAGTGTTTCCTTTTTCTTTCATGTTCACCTCTTTTTGTGTTCTTGATTGGTCTTATGGATGTTACTTATTTCATCCCACAGATCTCTGGGCATAAGAGACTAGCACTTAAAATTGTTTTGTCAGTTATTCCACTGATAGGCCAAAATAATTTCAACTACATCACTGAAGTAATTCTCTGCTGCTTCTAAATAGATTAGTTGGAAGTTTCCTTGGTTACACAGGTTTCATTTTAAATGTGGAAGACTACAAAAAAATATAGGGGAAGGAGGAGGAGTCTTACCTTGTACTTCTTTGAAACTTCTTTTGTGAAGCCATATCTGAAAACAGGACAGCATCATGAACTGATTTTCAGTATGCCCCTTCTGCATGGTTTCCTGTGCTATGGTGTTTTCCAGGAGTTTTCTAGCCCCCTTTTTCACCTGCCATTCCAGCTCACTTCAGCTGAAATGTGCTTTCCTCCACTGTCTTGGGAATTGAGTTAAACTGGTTTCTTGTACATAACAGAGGTCAGGAACAGAATCCAGCCCAATAACTATTAAGAGGCTTTTTGCCAGCTTTACCTTTTAGATACCAGAGAGACATTCCAAAGGAATCTAAATGATCATGGGCAAAAACTCCCACAAAACCTTTACAGTTTTTGTCTTAAATATCCTGTCACCACAGAATCATATCATAGAGTGGTTTGTATCGGAAGGGACCTTAAAGATTATCTCATTCCAAGCCCCTGCCATGGGCAGGGACACCTTCCACTAGGTCAGATTGCCCAGAGCTTCATCCAACCTGGCCCTGAACATGTGACTTTCTTAGACAATGTCATCTGTCATGTCTTTTCCCCCACAAGGGACAAGGATTTTGATACCCCATTCTTTTAACACCTTCATCAAGGGGCATTTTCACAACATTCAGCTTTCAGATTTTCCAGTGTGTAGAACTGCCAATCAAAATGCCCAGAAAAGAGTGGTACACAGGAATACATCTGTACACTCCATACCATCACAGACTTAGTTAATATTTTCTACTTTTTTGGGTAGGAATTTTCCTACCTTGTAGATTAAGTAACTGATCTTGGTTTATATTTGGGTTTTTGGGGGGGTTTTAATTAAGTGCTGAAAAAGTAACTATCATGTGAAACTGATTCTCTTAAGTGGATCATTAATAGGACTTGACTATGGGCCTCTAAGCTAGCTGTTAACACAAGCCTCTGTGCACACAATACATGCTGTGTGCACACATCAAATGATCCCAGGTGCACAGCAGTTTACCCACCAGTGAGTCACCCAAAGACTTTCTGGGGTGGCTTAGAATTGTAGGGAGTAGGACTGAGGAGTTCTTACATCTATGAGATGATTTTGTCTCCAAGTCACACTTTGACTACAGCCAGAGCCACTGGCTGTGCTCACTCCTTTGGCAGCACTGCACAGCTGAGTGCAGATGTCTGTGTTAGAATCCAGGGTGTCAGCTTGCCTGCACTGACACCTCCAGCTAATGAAGCTGCACTGAGTAGAAGGTAGGATATTTACCTGCCCCTTGTGTTTGAGAAGTGACATCTTAGTTCAAAGTTAACTAAACTATCAGCTTTAGCTAAATATGTTCTTTATCTAAAATACCATCCTTCCATCTGTCCTTCCCTGATTTTGATACTCTGGAAGCTGCAGTAAGCCCTCTGGCTTCAATGGGTTATGATTAGATCAAAGGCAAGTCATGATTGCCATTCAAATGTCTGTGTATAGTGAGGATATTCCCCACACACACATTAAAGAGGCAAAGCTACACCTGACTACTTAAAACATTATTTCTGTTTTAGGGTGTCACAGTGGCTAAAGTAGCATTCAAAAGCTCTAACATTTCTAGTGAAAGGCCAGATACTACCTGCCCCACCCCCAAAATGTACCTCAGGTTCATGATGTAGTCTTCATGGTTTCCTCTATTCAAGTGTAAATCATTGGGATAGATAAGAAGAAATGCAAATAGGATTATAAGTATTTCCATAGAATTTTTCCCTCTGTCGACAAAATCACCATTAAAGACATAGCGGTTTTGTTCTGAAGGCAGACCATTCTGCAGAAAGAAAGAAAAAGGGGGGCATTTAGAGAGGCTGCTATGCTACTGTAATAAAGGAAATAGAATTTAAATGAGATCCCATTGCTCAAAATTCTGAAAACAAGTAATGCATAATACAGAGACCTAAAATCCAGCATTTATTTCCACTGCTTAGGATACAAACCTCCATATCAGACAACCTGAGCCATTAGAGAAGAGATGACCTCTCTAGCTGTTCTAACGATGCCATCTCTAATCCTTTCCTCAACCTATTAAATTAAATTGTAAGGGACCAAAAGGAACATTAGTCTTGTAGTAAAAGATACATTTTTGTTAATGCAACTTTTGCCAGGAAATTATGCACTTGCAAACAGAAGGGAGTCATTCACTTTGAATGGAAGATAAGTAATCCATGAAAATGATCTTCTGACGTAAGTTTGAATGAATTTCATATATTTACATTGTTTGCAGTGTATGCTTCCAAAACTCCTGAGAAAGACTATCGTCCAGAGGATATAAAATCTTAAGACAGAACTTTGAAGAGTTTGATTTCAGTTTTTTAATCCTGAAAGCACTACTTGAATTTTATTCATGAGGATGAATTCAAGATATACTTGAAAACTCACAAACATGAGAGGCTGAACATACTATTCAGCTATTTCTTACCTTATTTTTTTCTGAAGATACAGAGAAATGCTTTATTATAAATGGTGACTTATTAAAAACAAGTATTTTGAACTGATGTTTTATTAGATTAATTACACATCAATGGGTGCCATCTGCTTACAGAAAATAAGAGCACCAACTATATGTAGCTTCATAATTTCCAGTCATGAGTATCAGAAATACTGTTTTAACTTTGACTTGCCAGAAAAGGGAAGCCTCTGTTTTCTCAATTGATATGCACATGAAATATCAATAGAACATCTATAAAATCACATTATCACTGTGAAAGCCACTCTTAACAGGTTTGGCAGCATTGCAAGACATCCCATTTCTTGAATAAATCTACTGTGCCAGTGTCAAGCCTTTCTTGTGTTCCTATGGCATTGCTGGTGTACTGCTTAGCAGGTTTATTGCAGGATGCATGATTTGGCCAGGGACTCAATGAAATGCGTAATTTGAATCCATACAAGAATATCTTTTTTTGTCCCAATCAGTGTCCTGTGCTTTCAGGATGCAGAAGTGAACCCTGCTCTGTCCATCCTGGCTGCTGTAAATACAACTTCCTTGGTTTTTGCTATAGCCTGTCCTGGGCCCTTTCCAAGTTAGAAGGGGCCTGTGCTCGCTCTGTGCTCACAGGAGTGGCCATGTGTGAGACTCTGCTAATGCAGTGGGTTGAAGTAATTTTAAAAAGGATAGGATGGATTTCAGGAGTGGAACAGACAGCAGAAACTCAGCAGTAGTTTCTGGAAAGATAAATAAATAAAAGCTTTGCCTTAAAACCAATGGGCATGTGAATTCACCAGCAGATTCAGTATACACACAACCACTCTAACTACAGTCCTCATAGAAAGACAGACCTACTGGAGCACTCTCCAGACTCAATCATCCTTCTTTTGGAAAAGCTTAAACACAGTTTGAGTTTTAAACAAGTTTGGGTTGGACTTCCAACTTCAATGTGACATTTCAGTTTTGTTCCACAGTCATGCAGTTTCCTTTTCTGTGGTTTCAACCAACCACAAGAGCAAAACTAAATTAAAGGCTGTTGAAGCCTCTGACAGAGAGGCAAACAGGGCCCTGTAATGATTAGCAACTTGCTGCTGGGCATCATTACTGTATCTCCTGGGTTAGTGATTAATTAACTTCCGTTTGTTGTTGGCATTTTCTACTGCTTCAGGCTATTTCTATCTATAGCATTCCTTTAACAATCTAATTTAGCAATATATAATTTAAAATTCAAGTGTTTCAAGGAATATCAGGAAACGCTGTAATTTAATAAAGATTAATGCAGGGACTGAATGAACCTTACAAACTGGTTATTGAGGAAAAATAATTAACTGTCTTAGCTTTAGCCAAACCAGGTGTAAGAATTACAGACCATCTGCAGCACTGTATCAATATGCTGTAGAATTCCTGCTCTTGCAGGGAGTGGTTTGTGGAAGTGCTGTGACAAGCCTGGTCTGCATGCAGGCCTCCAGAGTCCATTCAGCTCTGCACAGCCCCGTGCAGACTGAGATTACTCCCATGGCATTGTTTAGGATTGCACCCTCTTGTTTAAGGTAGTTTGTACTAACTTGGAGGATGAAATCCCTTCCAACCAAAACAGAGTTTGGGAAGGAGAAAAAGAATGGATCCCAGCAGCCGATTGGGTTTGCTGCTCATCTGAGAAAACTGTTCAGAGGGGACAGAAAATAGTGTGATTTAATTTGCTTCTAAATAACTAATCAGCTCTATCATATGCTCTCTGTATTCTCAACTACTTTGAAATGACAAAATATTTGCCCATTTTATTTGGTTTGGTGGAGGTGACTCCCCCAGAAGTTTAACAGAGAACAACTGGGTGTTATCTCTAGTCTGAAGTCAGTTTTGGCTCTGAATTTAGTGAAGTCAGGATTAGAGTTGCTTTTTTTTTCTCCTCTTTATAACATTCCTTGGTGGGGGGAAAGAACTGGCATCCTTACTCCAAAAGAGTAAAATGCAGGCTGATTGCAGTTGTAACTATAATTATATCTAAGCATTTTTCAAAATAGTTATATTTCCCATTCCAGGTTCTTTGTATGAAACCAATGTGTATTGTACTCTTATTCCAGTTTCAAAAAGAGAGCTAAACAACTAAAAGACTGCAAGCCAAAGACCAGCAAAAGATGGTTGATTAATAAGAAAAGCAGAACTCTAGAAAAAGGTCTGATTATACTTTAACTATACTTCAACTGACTTCAGGTATGCACTTGGGCAAAACAACCACATTTATATTCAACAAGTGTCAGATGAAGGGTAACAAAGCTGGAAGCAAAGGGAAAATTACATCATTTAAACACCTGGTTTAGCTCACTTCAACCTCCACTCAGTGCAGATGAATGTGTAAGGATCTGACACAAACCCTTTCCCCTCAGAAAATTTAAATCAAAGAGACTACCTACTCAATCAAAGGTGGTGATTCATGCTGAAGATAAATGTGAAACTAAACACACAACATTTCCTGCATCTTCAGTTAAACATACAATTGTGGAAAAGATAGCCTGGAGCCTAATTTGTTACACATAAAAAAACCATGCTTTTTTAGCATGATTAAAAAGAATAAGGAAAGGGTTCCCAAATTATTTCTGTTTTGTGCAGACCATGGGATTGCTTCCAATGCTTAAAAAGTTTTTTAACAGCACTCTTTCTTGATTCCTGTTAAAAAAACAAAACAAAACAAAAACCAAAAGAACCAACCCAAAACCAAACCAAAAAGCCTGCAGATATCAGTGGAAGGCCCAAATGAAAGCTTCTGCATTTTTTCTTCAGAGTCAAAATTTCCCATGGTGTAGTGTTATGTCAGGAACTGATGTTAGCTCCTGATTTTAGCAGACTTCAGTCAAGATGGAATTTAAAACAGTGCAGAACTTTGGAGACTTTACAAGGAGTCCTGTTAAGTTTTTGGCTCATGCTGCAGTTCAGCATTCAGGAAATTATCTCCTCGATCTCCTCCTTCACAGTGAGCAGGAGGATGTGAAGAAGGAAAAGCTCTGACAAAGATACGAAATGGTTCCAGGACGTGCGTGTGGTGTATGCACACCACGTGAACAGCTCTAATGGTGATAAATCTGTCACACATAAATATGTGTTATTAAGAACAAGTCGTAAAGTGAAAATGCTACATCTCAGAGTACCTACTTACCTTATAGAATATCAGCAAAAGATCATCCAGGTTTCCATGCAAATCTCCTACAGGAAACAAAAACTTTTTTTAAAAAAAAAATTTCTCACAGAGGAGGAAGAAACTGGAATTATAAAACTGGAATTGGTTTGACCTAATAAATTTGCCCCCATGTTTTCCTTAGATATATAAACCCAGAAAATGTCACTAAAAGCCATTTTGAAATATAACAGACTTCTACATACTAATGGGTTTAAATTTACCAAGTAGCCCTGTCGGGTTTTCTTGTCGACAAGATACACACAGAACACAGGTTTTTCAGAAAGGAAAGCGAAGACCATCTTTAATGACTTTAGCTTAGTTTTTATACACTTTTGCTAAGCATAGGAGTTTGTAACAATGATAGAGATTGGTTAGCACAGGAAAATTAACTAGTAACATAACTAATAATTGGTGGACTATTTCTAGAGCGGGGAGTATACTGAATTCTCATAACATTTTGTTATCAGCACAGCCCTGGCGCCAGATGCCTGCTGTTTCGGCTACTGCATGCATACCATGCAGTTTCTCTACGCTGTTTTTCTTAATTAGCACGCACAAGGACAATTTGCCCTTGAGCTTTCTCTCCTTAGGGTATCTTTTATAATATGGTTGTAAAGTCAGGGCTTCTGTAAGGGCCGCAACATCGCCCCCTTTATACTGCACAACTGAATGTGTTTCAGGGATAGGTTTTGCATACTACCAGCTAGGAGGTGATGGAGAGTGTCAAGACCTGTCCATGCCTGTGTGCCTTGGTGCTAAGGTCACAGGAATGACATACTGGGCCCTTTTTGAGAGGTTTGTTTGGAACAGGCAGGGGGATTTCACCCCAACACAAAGGATCACTGGAGCAGAGATTCCCTGTGCATCTGGCTGCATTTCATGCTCACAGAGCCAACCTTCTCATGTCTGTGACTCACCACCACAAAGCTGCAGAACAGTTTTAAAACCTATCTTGTGATAATATGCTTTTATCACCAATGATTAGGAAAACAGAAGTGACAGTTTTACCCTGTGTACATGTTTTCTGTGCAATTTTTGATTGATTAGGAGCCTGCTGAATTAATTCTAAGGGATCTTTCAAGCTATGACAGATATTCATCACATATGTGGAAGCAAGAATTTCAGGCATATATTTCATCTGCATTATTAATTTGAAATGATAAGAAATGGAGAGAGGGATACCTTATTTTAAGGAAACCAAGATTTTGGACCAATTATGCTTAAAAATGGGTTATCTGTCTTCTGCAGAGGTTCTTTCTGGTTACAAAAGCTTTTAGTTTCAGTACAGGACTGGGATCTCTTTAGAGGCTGCTTACATAGTGTGAATGCAATACAAACATGAAGAGGAATGTTTGTTTAACAAGAACATGTTGTGTTGTGAACAAGCATGAATCTGTGCTTCCTTGGTTTGCAAAGGGGTCTCGTTGGTTTGGTTCACAAATTATTGTTTATACAAACCTCATTTAAACAAACCCTTTCCTGGCAGTCAAAGTAGGTCCATAACCACAATTTAAAAAACATTATTTGTTTTGCATGTCTCACAGTACCTCCCTTACACCACTTTACTATTACACACAGCACACACTGATAGATGTCAAGAGTTATGTCATTATTATTGTTCTGTTTTGCAGTTATTGCATTCTGTGTCAAGTCAAGACACTGCATCCCATTATCCATAATTTACAAAAGTGTGCAATATAGATGGGCAAAGAGCTCTTAGTTCTTTACTGTGAGACACATCATTCTGTGAGACTATTTGTTGGTTGTATAAAGATTTATCCATCCTCTTGGGTCTCCTTAGAAATGAGGGGTTATTATCATTTCAATTTATTCTAGATAGTCGTGCTGTCAATGAAAGGCCTTTTTTGCCACCCGTATTAAGCCCTCATTAAAATCATTACTGAGTAAATTATGATTAAAATCATTACTGAATAAGGTCTTTTTCTCAGTGAGAGGAGAAAGAGGTGAGACAGCCAGTGATCAAAATACTTGGTGGCATTTTAGAGGTGGAAGTGCAGGAGTATTTAAGCTGCACTGCAGTGTTAGCTGAATTAATACTGACTCATTCAGAAATGTTAAACAAGAACAGGAAAAAGGAGGTGAGGGAGTTTCTTAAAATATACTTACTATGACTCAGGAACTTTATTTTTTTGTTTGTTTGTTCCAATTTATGCATTTGTGGGTGAAACAAACAAATAAAAATAAATAAATAGTTTTTAAAAGAACATTGAGAACTTTCTTGAAATGGCAAAATTTGGAAATGTCAGTATAATTCTCTAACCACTTAGAATATCAACCCATAGCCCAAAGCAGTTATCTTCTCTGGCACCTTACCACAGACAGTTATCTCCTTGGAGTAGGAAGTTGAAAGATGGGTGATATTTGGCATCTCCTTGAGAACCCTCCTGGTTTCACTTAGTAACTGCAGTACATAGCGGGCATGAAGCAGCTGTGAGAAAAATAAAACAAACAAAAAACCAGTAGAAATGGAAGACTTCTTTGAATTAGCAAAAGGTCTGTCTGCTTCATTAATATCAGACATGTATTGCAAGGTTATTTATAGTACAGACCTCCAGACATGAGTACAGGCTGTATGGCCTAGTGCTGGGAATTAGGAGTTCAGAGCTTTGCTTTTGCTTCCCAGTGAATGGATATGGAGTCCTTACTGAATCTGTTTTACAGACTTTCCCACTTTACTTATACTGTACTGTTTCTATTCATCCTGTTTTTCAGAAAAGACTAATAGAGCACTCAGAATCATTGCATGAGGCCATCTGTTTAAAGTAACTGGGAAAACAAAATTAAAAGGATATCATTCTAGATGTGATTAAAAAACAAACAAATCAAAAAATAAATCCCACAACCTCCAAAACACAAGCTAACAAAACAAAACCCCCAAAGGCCATAAATGGTATTTCAGCAAACTGCAAAAACAATGACAGGAAAACTCCAGCAAGGGCTGCCTTGGTAAGGGTTATCTCCCTGTTCACAGTGAAGAAGTTCAAACAATGCAACATTGAAGCTTCCAGTCTTCTCTCCTAATATATTCTATGAAAATTTTGTTAGCTGGTGATTTTTAAAGCCATTAATTCCAACAGAGATCTGAGGAATCTTGGTAGAGGAGACCGATGAGCTACAGAATGACATTTCAAGATTCATGTTTTTAAGCAAACAAAAAGGCCAATTACATATGATCATTTCCTTAATAAAATGCCAGCCATAGTAAGAGAAGGGAGAGTGGACAGTAAGGTAAGTCTGGGTTGGCTCATTTATCATGTGCTTTATATTTGCTACTTTTACAATTAGCCTCCACAGAAAATTACTTGGGGAAAAAATTTCTTATTTAGTAAATTAAAAAGCAAGATAGACCCTTACCCTTTATATACAACATATTGTTAAGCACAAATAATTACAAATTCAAACATAGCTGTGCCATGTAATGCCTCCCTGCTCCACCCTCATCTTGTGGGCAACAAAAGGGCTGGCTCAGGAATACAGAGAATGAGGGACAGGCTCCTCACTGCCTCAGAAGCTGCAGCCTGAGCTCCAGAGATTTCTGCTATCACTGTGCTAATGTAGCATTGCTTTATAGTCACTCCACTGTTACAGTGGAGTCTTGCACCCTGGAATAAGGTGATGAACCCTTACACCTCAATTCCTCTAAAAGAATGAGGTGGTGAACAATAGACAGAGGAGCAAACAATGAGCACTTTTAATTCAGAAAGAGATGATAATTAGTTTCTATTTCAGCTTAGGATTCCCAAGCCCTGCACTCTCACTGACAACCCCTGCCTTGCCATTTCGTCTCACTAGTCCCTGGCTCCTCCCCAGTGCTGGGCTTGGTGGTCATGCAGCAAAGTAGTGAATCAAATCTGGGAACTCGTCTGTCTGAGAACTGTCTGCTTTTGATTTTATTGTGTTAGCTTCTAGCCAGATCAATTTCCCAAGGCAGCTCACCATGCACATTTATCATCACCCTGGGCTAGCAGGAAAAGGTAATGGGATGTAAAAGAAGGGTGAAATATCTCTTTGGGCACCAGTTTAGCCTTGCATTGGATTGTGGAACTACAACTTGACAGATGTAAAATAAGTAAAAAATCCCCAAGCTAGTTGCAAATTACCTGTTCATTCCTGAAAGCATGAAGGAGAGCATTGGCATCTTCAACAGTAAGGGGGAATGAGAGTCGTGGTCCATAATAGGAGTCTGGAACATCAATCTTCTTTTCAAATTCTTTTAAACATAAGCCTTCATCCACCACCTGAGGAGTACTAGGGCTGGTAAAAATTTGAGAAACTGGAACAAGAGGGAAGAAAAACAAAAATGTAGAAACTCCACCAGTCCCCCATAGAGCTGTAACAGCATGACCAGAACTGGTTGAAGTAATGGCTTTAACTGCTGCAGTATTACAGTGGCTGACTCCTGCTTTGTATAGTGGAAAAGCTCCAGGTCTCCCATGATTGTTCCACAATACTAAAACCAACAAACCAATCAACCAAAAGCAAGGAAAAAAAGACCAAAACAAAGTTAAAAACAGGCAAAAACTCTTTTCAAATGGCTGGTAGCTGTGGTGAGGTTGCAAAACATTTTGCACTGAAGTCGTGCAGCAGTCTGCTCACATAGGTAATGAAAACCATCACCAGGTACAAACTTCCTTCTCCTTCCCCTGATGCAAGGAGACACAAAAGTCATGGCTGATCATATAATCACCATCAGCTGTTTAAAGTTCAATATTACACTTTTAATACGGGTTTTGGAGATTCACTTCTATTGCTTTTATTTTCTACTTAAAATTTTTAGGCTAAATACCAGCAGGTGAGTGATTATTTTAAAAGTCACCAACAAAATTCTATTTATTCACAGCAGATTGCAAATCACTCCTTTCTGGTACAGCTAGGAAACAATGCCAGCTTTTGGTTGGCTGCCGTAAAACTATTGGATGAAATGAAGTAAACAAAAACAGAGTGGTGAAACTAGAGCATAGCTTCTAATTTTTCTGGAACATGGAGGAAGCAGGAACACTGCTAATTGCTTCAATCCAATATTTTTCTTGACATAACCTTGAAATGTAACTGACTGACAGCAGATTTTGGTGTTTTCTTCTTGCATATTGTCTTTATCATATATTATTCTAAAAGAGAGAACCAGGCCCTAAATGAAAGTGTTCTAGCAGGTGCTGTTGCAGAATTGCTCTTGTGAGATGATTGTTGTAAACACTTTTTGCTGGGCTACAGGTAAGTTTTCTGTAACCCTGAGTTCCTGCAACTGCAAATAAAAATGTATTATTTACAGCTGTGTAGCTGTATTATTTATTGCTGATTTACAGCTGACCTGTAGCTGTGACTCAAAACTCACAGGCATGTGGCATCCTAAATTAGGAGATTCATAAAGGCCAACTTGTCTTGCAACTGGATAAAATCCATATTAAAGAAATAAATACATAAAAATGTAATCTGGATTTTAAAAAGTCCCCTTTTATTATCAGTGTGTCAGCTGTGAGCTGATTAGCACATTCAGTGCTAATGCAATGTTATACTCAGCCATGTAAATGCATTAAGGCATCAAGTAACAGCAAGGTGCTCAGGGTTCACTGTTTCCACCAAATATAGTTTGATTTGCAGTCTTCCACCACAGTTACAGCTTTGTCTGGCTGGACACCAGAACGTCACCATGGACTGAAATTTGATTCCCATAGAGATTAGCCAAGCACATTTGCAGCAGTTCTCGCCCCAGCTCTAGCAGCAGGCCTCTATACAGTATCTCCCTCTGTACCCTACTTCCTAGGAAGTGGGCAGCTGCAGAACCTGTTCCTCAGACCATCCAAATTCCTAATTTCTTGCCTGTTCTAACCAGCTGTCCTCATCTGACATGACTCCTTCAGAGTCAGTGATCTTCTCAGCGTTTCAAGCCAGGCCGACACCTGCCCATGCCTGCTCCTACTCCTGCCCTCCCTTCCTGCACACAGCAAGCCATCCTTTTACCTCTGAACATGAACTTGCCTTCCTCACAGACTAGCTTCCATTTTGGCACATGCTGAGGCTGGGAAACCCAATCTCTTTCCCTGTAGGGCATATCTCTGCAAAGTAACACCCCATTTTCCACTTCTGGATGAGCTGTCAAAAGCCAGTCATGGCCATTACCCTTCGAGTGTGCTTATGGCTCTACAGGCAGTCTTTCAGCTGGATTTTAAAGCTTCTTCCTGCACAGCATGATTGTCCCATCTCTGAACAGTCAGTAATGGATAACCTAATGCAGCCTGGGGATCACCACGCTGGCCAGCAAGTACCCCAGCTCACCACATGCCCCATGCAGGACTAATTCTGAAGGATTCAGCACCCCTTACATTTTCCTGTTCTAGTCATAGCTGTCAAGGCTCTTTCAGTTCATACTGAAAGACAGGGATGAAAAGTCTAGGCATGCCTGGTTCAGGCACATGTGTCAAGACAGAATGAAATGCCTCTGCCAGCATCTGCATCTTTCCCCTGACTAGCTGGAGCACAAGCAATGACCTGCTTTGTACTCTGACACAAGAGGTCAGGGAGCTGAGCCTTCACTTTTAACAGAGCCCACACAACTACCTTACAGCCACACTCGATGTTAAACACAAAGGCCTAGACCTAGGTGGAGTCAGTTTGGCCACAGAAAGCCCAAGGACCTGATTCTCCTGATAAGATCACCTTGCCAGGGTAGTTGTTAGAGGCAAGTCAAAGCTGCCACTGCCAGTGATGTACTCACAACCAGGGTAACCAGGAATCAGCTACTTCTGCAGCTCTGAAACCACTTCTCTATTTTGCCACCATCTGTGTGCCTTCAGCCTGAGCATTGGGGTACCTGAGAGCACCTCTGACTCCTGAGAAGGCTCTTACATATGCCAGATACTGAACCACAGCCCTCAGGCCAAACCCAAGTGGACACTGAGCCTACAAAGAGGAAGGAGGAGATTTCTATAACACTTCAAACATTTCTTCTTTCACTCCATTCCTGGCGCTACAAACTGCAAGCAGCTATAACTTATTCTCCACTGCAAGAATCACTCTGTGCAAAACATCTTGGAAGGGTGTTAAAGCTGTAAGGGAGGCATGATGGGGAGCAAAACTGCAGAAAACAACACTTTTTTTTTTGTTCCCCTTTGAAGAAAGGCTCCAGGAGGTGCCCTGGTGACCTTGAGAGGAACAGGCTTAGATTCCCAGTGCCACCATTTTTCCCACGATGTGTTTGCAGTCTTCTCACCCTCAATGTGCCCATAAAAGAGTGAGTAAATGGGTCACCCCTTGCTGGAAAGGCAGTTTTCACCTTTCTCTGACCAGAGAACTTTCCGTTGAAAGCTAAGACGGTAGGAAGATTTTTTCAGGAAATGAGGGAGAAAAGTGTAAGGTAGAAAAGGCTCTTATTATTATTTTCCACAAACCCTTGCAAAATAGCCTTTAATAAGAAGCAGAAAAAGACACTCAGCTATATAATATCCCAATCACAAACTACACTGACATCTTAAGGAGAATGAGAGGATGAAAAAAGCTTTAGGGTATAACAGATAAACAATCACATCAAAAGCACTATTGTGTTAATGAGATGGCAGTGGCTTGCTTTCTTTGAAAAACATAATTTGCAAAAACAGATTAAAAAGAGGAAAGCAACAAGATTAATAGTGGAGACTGAGTGGTTTATAATGTAAGGAAAACCACAGATCACAAAGTTTTCAGGTAACTTTCTTATCAGACTGAGAACAGTATTCTCTGGTAAGAATATTATATACTGTCTTCTTGGACAGCTTTTGAACCATATGCCATCACTCTGATTTAAGTGAGCACACACTGATGGAAAAAAAAGCACCAGAGAATTATGGGTTTTGGAAAATGGAGAATAGAAAAGTCAATTGGAAGCCTCTCTGGTTGTTATGTTTACATTCACGGTGGTTCATATCTTAAGATGGTGATTCAGCAGTTCTTTAGAATCCCTCTATTCAGCACTGGTTTTTCTTATATCAGTGGGGCTAGCATGGGTGCTGCAAAGGTCACTTCCAGGGGCAAGCAATCAAGAGCTTAAAGCAAAGAAGGCACACAGCCAATAGTTAGACAAAATAGCCACAACCACACAACAGACACTTGATAGACTCAAAGGAAAATCTAAGTCAGCCCCTTTGCATAGGCAGCCTGGGCCATCTCTTTACTAAACATACACCAGCATTTTTCAGCTTTGTTTAGGGTTCTGGTATCTGTAATGAATGGTGTTAGAAGGGGGAACAAATCAAGACAAAAATAAAGCCTTTGGAGCAGTTATCAAGTCTTAACAAAGTCAGTTTTAAAAGATGGAAGTTTTAAGCCAGCAAGAAAAAGGGATCCTTTACCATAAACCATATACACTTTATCCTGTTTTTCAGCCTTAACCACATCTGCAGTTCCCAGTATCTACAAGAGCAAGAAACAGGTCACCTGTGCAGTGGTGATGAGGGGCAGCCCACAGGACCCTCCATCTCCCTCCCTGTGCTCGGGTGAGGCTTGGATCTCCACCTGCACATGAACCTGTGCATGTATCAGTGTTCTGCAATGTCCTGAGCCCTAGCCAGTCGCCTGATACACCTCACCTTTGTTCCTTCTGTCAGCAGATACAGTTAATAAAGGTGGATAAATCATATCTACAATGAGCAGCTGTAAAATTCCATTTTAATATTAAAAATAGAGATTAACAATATTTTCCCAAATCTCAGACCTAGCACTACTGTTTTCTTTCCCATTCAGGTGAAAAAGTGGAACAGAAGTGTACTATCAGCCTGAAGAAGTAGATGAAGTGAGCAGTACCTGATTTTCTTTAAGTTTGCCAATTCCTTCCTAGGAAGTTAAATGACTAAAGCATATTTTTTCACAGAATGCAGCAGTAATGGGAAAAAAAATCAAAGGAAGGACTGTTGTATCATCTGCCTTGACTTTGGAGCAAGGCTCAAATGTAATTTATTTTTCTGCAGAGCACAGAAAGCATTAGGCACTCTAAAGTATTTAAGAGCAAAAAATTGCCATTTCCACCGGTTGTCATTAGAACACTGAACCACTTAATGTTTTGATGGTAGTTTTATCCTGCTATCAAAGTATCTTGTGCAAATTTTAATTGGAATAACCCCTGGCTAGAGCAGATGAAAGAGAAAGGGCATTCTCTTGTAATGCAATAAGAAAGGGACAGCCTCATTTTTAACTCTGCTGGGATTAGATCTATTCTGAATTTGTTCGGGGAAGTCATATTTGTTTTCTGAACTTAGGAATCACTTTCAGCCTGTACTTCTGTTGAGCTTGACCTCAAAAGTAAGTTATGTCCAAGGATCCCAAAATATTTCAAAAATTTAATGTTATTCATTGAATAACTGAAGCTTAATTGAGATAGTTTCTGAAGATTTATCTCCAGCAGTTTAAATTTGTTTCATTTTTTGTGATTCACATACTGATACAGGTGGCAGTGAAATCTAGAACAAATTCAATCAAAAAGTGGTCCAGAGATGCTGGGGGTGGAGAGGGAGCAGGGGAGAAGAGCAACGTCTTTGATTATGCCTGCCTTAAACCAACTGAACACAATCTTTCTGAATAATAACATCTCATAGTTTAAGAAAACATGTATAGAAAGTTGTGAAAATTGGATTCTGTAGGAAGGGCAGTAACATATAAGAAAGCACTCTGAGCACCTCTGAATATTCTCATCAGGATAGAGGCACCTGTTCTGACTTACTGACTGCTCTGACCCACTGGGTAGATAGTGAGCACTTAGAGGATCAAATTAATATTACATTATCAAACCTCAACCCCAGCACATCCCATAGGCTGTAAATTTCACATTGAAAATTTACTTTCCTCACATCAAATTTTTCAAACAGAATCTTCACATTACTTTTATTTTTATCATTACCTGAATCAGGATGAGTACAGTGATCCAGCATGAATGTAAAAAAGTTGGATAGCTGAGTATGAAAAAGAAAAAAACAAACACACTGATCAGTTTAGGTGATTCAACAAGCATTAACATCTTCTTTCTTACTCAATTACTTGCAATTTCCCATTTTGGGGGATCTAAATCACTACTGTATATTCCCATAGTATCAGCCTGCAATGACAATTTGTGTCTTACTACAAAAATAGCTCCCTTTCCCTCTTTGCTGTGAATTCACAATTGACACTTTATGAATACATAAAATATTTCAGGGCTGTGTCAGTGCTGCTTACACTTTTTGGGTGTAATTCATCTTGCCCATTACCTAGACTATTTGCCTAGACTTCTTTCATAGTCAATAGAAACAGCTGCTACAATCCATTGAACTGACTTTAGACACAGATGCTAGGATGAACACAAAGGCCTGTAAGTTCCAGATTTCCTGTACTGACCCTAAAGGAAGCCTGGGCTGACATGCTGAAACGCTGATATCTCTGTTGCACATATATTGCTTCACAGGCACAGCTAAGATCACCCACAGTGATCTGCAAATGACCTGCAATCCCTGGCTAAGAGAGCTGCTATACAGGAACCTATCCCCTAGATATGGTGTCCTGATACCCATGCAGTTACTTTCATCTGTATGTCTGTGTATGAATACACACAACTTAGTTCAGGTGTCAGGCAGGGAAATGGTTTTATTAATCGGGACCCAGCTTTGTAGGAAGAAATCACCACATCCCAATTTTGTTTGTGCAACCACAGTCCTGGGGATAACACAGCTGCTTGTACAGGAAGAATGGAAGATTACAAACCTGTAGTTGATCCTGTTCATCAGCATATTCAATTGACTGGAAGATACTGAGGGAGTAGCGGCGCCTCATCTCCAGCCGGGCCATCGTAAAGCGGTACCACTTCTGGATGAGGATTGCAGCTCTAATGACTGCCAAAACAGAAAGCAGTGCAGTGCACATGGATGCAGGGTAATCTACAAGGAAAATATGCATGCTGCCTTTGCAGAATTTCACAGACAGATGACAAATTCAGTCCACTGTGCACAGTCAAAAAAAGGTGGAACCCGGTAAAAGTGAGACTGCAAAAAATACATTATGCCTTTACTGATTCTTTCTTTAGACACAGATCTCAAGCTGGCTGATGTGCTCAGGCTTAAGTTGTTAGTAACCTTCCCCATTTAATTGCCTTGAAGACAGTACCCAGGTAAGAAGTTAGTCATGTTCAGCTGATGGGCATTATATGGGTTTTGGGAAGGTGAGGAAAGGAAGAACACTTTGGCCTATCAACAGAATGTATTTCTTTATCAAGCTGCAGTAAAAAGCTTTGATTTTGCAAGCTGCAACATGAACAACCATGTAATGACAGTATTTGCAAGAACCTCTTCTACCAGAAAGTCTCTGCCTGCAGAGCTGCATCAGCAAGCCAGCAAAATTCAAATCCTAGGATAAAAGGTCAACCAATGGTATTGAGGGGCAGAATATGTTGCTTAAACAGACAAGACAAAAGGCAATCAGGTATATCTTTGGCTAACTTGGTTAACAAAAGAACACTCACCCCAAAAATTCAATCGAACATGCCAGAAGACCATTTTTGATTATGTGCTGAATATGTATTCCACTCAGCATTTTAAGAAGCTGTGTCTATTATTGTCTCAGACTGGAAAACTGCTGGGAACTTCACTGAAGGACAATCATCAAGACTGCAGGCTGGTGGAAAAAGCCTGCTGCATACAGGCCTCATTCATGCCAGAAAGAGAGCATATTCCTTTAACTGCTCAGATAAAAGTTTATTAAGCAGAGCAACATCTGGTGGCACAAAGAGGTCCTGGAGTGGACACTGTCCTGAACTGCAAAACAGTAAAGAAAAGCTCTGTACTACAGGGACAATAGTTGACACCAGTCAATTATTGTAACTGATCTCAAATACCAGGAATTTTTATACTAAGATGAGTGGAACCTGAGTGAGAATGATTTTTTTTAAAACTGATAGTTATGCAGGTAAGGACAAACATTAATGGGAAAGTGATTCTATTAATAGATGTATAACATTAAGAAAACCTTTTTACAAAAATGCTTACAGATGCCATAACAACATATTGTTTGCTTATTTTACCATTAATGAGTATAGAGTATAGTTAAAGTGGTAAAATTTTCTAGTCTAGACAAGACCAAAATCCATAAAGACTCCCATCCAGCAGATATTGCATCCATCCTAGAAAAATCCTCCTGCCTGAAGGAAATGTGATCTTTATATGACTAAGAGTATCCTTCAGACCCTACAAAAACTATGAGATCTGCCTTATTTTCTGTCCTTTCTAGAAGTCCCCACCACTACAGACCTGAAAGCCTGACACATTACAGCAAGGCAGTCACCAACATTTCTGTTTAGAAGAGTACCTAAGGGGCAAAGTGCAGTCACCAGCACAGAAACTGACTTCCAGCATCAGAGCCATTAAACTTCCCATTAAAGCCCCCTGGGGTGCTTAATGGTCCTAAGCACTTAACATGGCACAGTTCCATTGCTATCACATAAGACAGAAACATATCAATCACCGTGGTTAATGTTGCAAATCTAACAGAATGTTTTCTGTCTTTTTTTTAATTGTACTTATTACAGCACTGTTATTCTCAGGAGTGAATCAGAACAGGATTTTCACACTGGGCTAAACTGCATCTCTAAAAGAAATTGTTATCAGTTGCTACTGGTCTCTACACCAACAAGTATCCGTTAAATTAATGTTATTAATTCATTAGAGAAATGTACAGCCTCAGGCTGCAGATAGAATGATGGTTCAGCATCACTTGACTACTGTTGAAGAGCAGAAAGGAAACCATCCAGCAACTCCAGAAGACAAAACACAGCCCAGCAAGCACACAAATCATAAGCCATCTTTGGGTAATACCCCACATCAGTGTGTGTTGATGGTTGTTGATCAAGAAAGAGTACAGCTCCTCATGCCTTCTCCAAGCTTTTACACACTCAGAAATATTCCCAAGTAGCACATGTGACCTCCAAGGTCTTACAAGGCACACGTAGGCGTAGCATGCAAACCCAAAGTGGAAGGGAAAGGCTGCCTCTGAGTTACAGGTAGGTCTGGGACTCTGGGTGATTCTGTTCTACTTTCACTGCTGTCATACAGCACTGATGCTGCTATGTAGTAGCATACACAAAGCTGAGGGCTGCTCTCAAACCAGTCAGCTGGGATGCCTGTAGCCGTGACTAAATGCTCCTGCTTCAGCTTCCTGTGACTTGAGTCCTGGCTTGGTAGCCAAAAAGAGCCTTCCTCTTCAACCATGGCTGTTCAGCATAATAATGTCCTAAGACTATGCACAGTACCATGTAATGTGGCTCTCTGCTCAATAAATTGTGCTGTAATAAAAAATCTTGAAAGAAAACACAAAGGTCTGAAAAAAGGTCTGAGTGAATCCTGGAACCTACCTGCCTGTGCAAAGACTGCTGAGTTCATACCAAGGTGGGATATGATTAAAAGGAGGGTGATGATCCATTAGTTTAATTGAACATTTAACCAGGTCCTGTGGAGACTTTCAGCTGACAGCCTCAGTAGTTGTCAGGGAGAATGTCAGGCCAGGCACTTGGTAGGCCAGAAAACTGGACTGAAGTCATTGTAATAGCTCTGCTTTATTACACTTGTTTTATAATTGGGGTCACTCAACAGCAGGGAAATTGAGGCAGCTTGCCCAGGAATCCTGTGGCGTGAAAGGCCATAAAAGGTCCCACTCAATACTTTACCCCTAAGCTTTGCCAGTGACAGAGCGAGCACAGACACCTCTGAAATTCAGCTTCTGTCCCAGATGCTGTGAATCTTTTACAACCCAATCTGTCAGTGTTAGAGGTGGTCTAAAGCTGCTTCCTGACCTCAGCCAGTGTCTAAAAGCTATGCACTCTTGTAAAAAGAAAATAATTAGAAAATAATTTTCCCTGAACAAATATTTTGACAAGATGGGGGGAAACGTTACCTTGCAAACCTCTTCTGGTGTTAAGAGACAGAACAACCACTTGCCCTGAAAACAAAGGCGACACTCACCATTCTCTGACTTTCTGTCAGCTACAGAACTGCTGCACCCCATGGTTCCAATGATGCTGCCCATCCGTTTTAATTGCTGCTGATACGAAGCATGTTTCCCTCAGCTGTTGGCATTATGCACATTTCCTGTGTTGTTCCTTCAGTGATGAGGGCTATACTCCTTTGGGCTTCTGGGCTCTTCCTAATACTCCTAACAGGGATGAGATTGGGAGGAAGTGAGAGGGAGAAAAAAAAATGGTGCTTGACAGCAAAGAATCTAAAGTACCTTCAGCACATAACAAATTATTGTACAGCACATCCTACACAAACTGGCCCACGCTAGGTTTCTTTTTCACATCTGATTACTATCAACTTGCAGTCAAGAGAAATTAATTCAGTAATAGAGTTTACTCCTTACACGTTAGCTTAAAGTTAATGCGCAGCAGTGATTTCTTAATCTGAGGAATAGCTATTTAAAACCTTATTACTACGGACAAGGGACTGTGGTGACACATTACTCTTCATTCTTGTGATTTGAAAATTGGAACTGCAGAATTTTAAAGATTTTAAATTACATCTGATAGTGCTGCTAAAAAACTCGCAACCCTCAACCCTCCTAACACTCCATTGATTTGAAAAGTTGTCTTACCACTCCATTTATCACTTTATCGCTCAGTGTCACCACCACCAAATTTACCAGGACAGACAGTACCACAGCAAATCACTTCATTATCAGGTTTCATTTAAATAAAAGTTCAATTTTCTGTTGCATTTCTACTGCAACAGTCCAAGGAAAAGATTTTGTTTTATTAAATAAACAAAAAAAATACATTTTGAAGTGAAGTCTTTAGGGTTTTTCTGCTGGCACTTGCTCGGCTCTTCACTAAATAGCATCATTTGCTAATGCAATACCACTCTCTAATCAACAAATTCAAATGAATACCATTCCTCTAGAGATGCAAAATGGATCCATTTCTAAGCAACAAGAAATTCACTGATGCTCTTAGATACTGAACTTTGTTTTAGCTAAAGATTTCTTATATGATCATGCTGACCCCTCTCTCTCCCTGTCTCCAGGGATACATCTGACATCTAAATTATTTCATCTGTTGTTTTGTTTCATTGATATTCCTTTTCTTTTAACTTGCATTTTAAAAGAAAGAAGAAATTCATCAGCATAAAACACATGCTTAGCTACTATTTTCCTTTGGCTTTACTGGGAGAAATCAAAACAAAAAGGGATATAAAAGAAAAAACCCATATATGCATAAAGAGGTGATTTTCAATTTCAATAATTAGAAAACACTTATAGTTGTGGGACTATACATGCAGTTTTCTACATTTATTGTTATATATGATATCCTGTCATGTCATGTTAATATCACACAATTCTTTGTAGTTCTGGGGCTATTTTTCAGGATACCACAAAACAAGGGTATCCTACTCTTGAGATGGGTCTGACTCTTCATGACTCAGTAATTATTTCAGGAAAGAAGGATTTTAAGGTTTTTTCTCCACAATGGACTGCTTTACTTCTCTCTGAAGGAGCTATCATGAAATCCAAAGAAAGTGCTCTTACATTAATTTTGAGCCAATCAATGGCCTTGGCAGCATCAAATACAGCACTGATACTGCTAATAGCTCAAGTCTGTCTTCTCTCCAAACAGTTCTTGCTCTCCTGGATACCATCTCCTCATCACTTTCCCTCTTAAGAGAATCTCAAGCCTTCACTCCTCCATCTCAAACAAGCCAGCCATAACTTGAATTGTGATCTGAAGACTGGCACTAAGAGCAAAATACATCTTACAGTCTAAGTTCTATTGCACCGAGACTCTTGATTAAAGGGCAGGCCAGCCTGTGCCCAGCAAGTGGGCAGTGGGAGTCCCAGACAGAACCGTCACACCTCTCAGGGCTCCATCAACCACAGCAAATAATGGGCTGACCCAAGAAACTGGGGGCTGAATGGTGATCGTACCCTGCTTTCAGTGACTTCTGCTTTCCTCCCAGTCATCACCACTCTCCTACACATTCCCGAAACTTATGGACTTCTAGAACCTCCTTGAGTAAAGAAATGAAAAGATAGAGGCATAGGGACAGAAATTTTATTGTGACAGCCATAAATGAAGACTCGAAACATACCCTGAGAGCTTGGAGGAAAACTTGCACAGATATATCTTATCATTAAACCTCCTAAAAAGGCCAAATCTGGCCGTCAAACAGCTGATCCAGGGGGATAATTATCACCCTCAGTCCCAAATATCTGCATTCTAAAACAGACATAGCAAACATTCAACTGCCTTTTGATGACAGCTTCTCAAGTCATCAAAATGACTACAGAGCCATCCTCGCTGCCAACCTGCGTGTCCAGACTCCAGGCCAGAAGAGTAATTTCTGTGAGCTACTTACTACACAGTGTAGCAGTGTCTGGTGAAGAATCATTTGCCATTACAAAATTCCCCCCAAATGTTGTCGGATGAAATGGAAAGCTGGGCTTTTACCAGGGTATTTCAAGAGACACAAGGTGGCTGGATGAGAATTCGAAATATAATGTTGTGTTAACATTCTGGATATTATACCACTGATTTATCTTTAAGAGAGGATCTGTCATGTTGATTGAAAAGCAGGCATTCAATTTCTACAAGTCAGTGATCTGCCCCACTTTTAGACATAGCTTCTCAGTCTAGCAAAAGAGCCGGTTTTGTGATAGACAGGCACTGAAAGCACAACCCATCCACTGAAGCAAAATAAAATGTCTTTGCAATCATACCAATGGATGTGCACAAACCTAAGCCAGAGTGGCAGAAGCTGCTCTTTCCTGGACAGAGTCACTGAAGGTTACACACAGCAAGTGCTCAGAAATTTGGGGTTGAGAACCCGAGCTGTTGAGAGCCTGATTTACAGAGATTATGGCTCAGCATCATTTGGTCGGGATGTAATAGGTGCTTCCCCAAATCAATCATGCCTCCAGTTTGTCAGTCACATAAAGACCATCCTGTAAAGATTTATAGCTGTCCTTTAAAGAAATCAGATGCAGGTTCTTTGGGCAGAGAGCCATCCATTAAAGCACACCTTATCTTTTAAAATTATTTGAGCTGTGCAACTGGCAGACAAGTGTAAGCTGTGTTAAACCTGAGGATATGGGAGCCATATATATAAGAGCCACTAGGATTTAAGTTCTTCCTCTGTCTTTTCATTTGTTTCTTACCTTTGATAAACAAAAATGAAAGGCTCCTCCTTTTAATTTTTTTGGGATGGGGTTTCCATAATTAGGCTACTTCCCCCAGAAGTTGTTTCAACAGCTCTCTCCAGCAATGTGTCTCCTTTTCCTCTGAATTTGTCTCAAAGACAGCTACTCACCCTTCTCAATCATATTTGTGAACAGGTATCTATGATCTCTTCCCATAACATGTCTTAGGAGTTACATGTACATGCAGAGTTTTCTGCATAAAGATCAGATGAATGTCTGCATGCTTCTAATGACAGAAGCTTTCAATTGATGTCACCTTGCTTGGTTTTTTTTTTTGCTGTGACTCACAGATTTCCTTTAGAGTTGTTTTCATTTGGATATGAAAACTACAGAGAACACAGAGAAGCCATAACAGGGTTTTGTGATGGATTTGCTTCTGGGAAAAGTAAAATACCCTAGAGAAGAGAACCCAGATATTGTATCACAACACTCAGGTCAGGACTGGCAGAAGGACAGCTCTCCAAAACTGTCTTGTTGGGATTGGATGGGAATCTGGAGATGAGTTAAAGATCTAATTAGCTAAAAGACCCACCCTGCAGAAAATGGGATGAAGCTGTCACAGTCAACTAGCAGAGTGAAATGGAACCTGGGTATGGCCCAAGAGCTGTAATTTTGACACCAACACTGAATTTGATCTGCCAGGGGGCTGATAGGAGAACATCAAACATAGACAAATCAATATGTGATTAGGTCTCCATTGTTTTGCAGCCATGGAACAAACTAACATTTCTATTTTCAGAGATCATATGTATGTGAAAGAAAGAAATGAGAAAGCCTCTTTGTTAACAGATAATTTCTTCAGCCTGTTCAGAGAAGCAAGGCTAAGCTCAATATAGAGCTGATGGAATGATTGCTATCACTGACCGTCTTGATAGACCTTAGTGTTGGGTCCAGGAATCAATAGGGAATGGGATGCAGTAAGATATCAGAAAGTCAGAAAAGCCTGAAAGAGAATAGGATGGAGAATAGGATGAAGTTTTAAGGTGGACTCATATTCCTGAGCCAGAAAATTGTGCTGCAACAAGAAATAAAAGCAAGAGTAGCAAGGGTGTGAACATGTAGATAACTCAAGCAATCTCTGATATTGGGAACTGCATGCAAACCAAAGAAAATCTGTAGAAAACATGGTGGGAGAATGCCAGTTCATGTTATTTATAATCAATAAAGTGTACATTGACACAAAACATTTAAACCTTTTTTTTTTGGTGCAAAAAATAAACAAAACAAGCAGCCTCATTTTTTGTGCAGCAAGACTTTGAGCAGAATTGTTTTTAAAAACACGGGGAGTAGCAAATACAAGTGTACAAACGGGGTGCAGATCACCTCAAAGAATAAGCAAACCCATCATATCACTTCCCAGAAATGTTAAACACCTCTAGGGGGAGATTCCTTTAGGCAACAAGGGGAAAACTGAAAATCTTGAAGCAAAGTTGGTTCTAGTAAATTGAACCCAACTGGAGCATAAAAGTTAACACCCTCTAAGCAAAAAGCTGGATCACACACTGTCCTGCAGTTAATAAGCAGGGTCTTAATGACATCCTGAGAAAGCAAATCTTCAGAATAAATATGTGTTGAAATCTGAGCCAGTTTAAAAATTAAATTCATGCTTCAGTGTGGTTTTCATAAAATTTAAGTTAAGCATCAGAACAAGGTTCAAAAATAGAATAAAAATTATATTTCTTAAAACAGAAAGTACATGAAATACAGTAGTCTCAAAGCTATTTGATCTCATCTGTACTCAGAAGTTCTGGATAACTGATTAAGTCCAGGTCAAACATTATAATTTGAAGCACAGTGATTTTTCTCAGGGTAAGATCATAAATAATGCCACATACATCTTTCATTTTGTCTATTTGCTTTAAAATTGAGCTTTAAAAGTGAGCTACATATATTTATATACCCCACCCAAAGATATGACCTTTTTTTCTTTCCGCTTCAGCAATCTGAGATTTTTTTATAGAACAGTACCTTTAGAAGATTCTTTTGTTAAAGAGAAAGCAACCCCTGAGGGGTGCAGCTCTGCAGAACAGGTGCTCCAATTCTCTCTGGGGCTCTGGAGCTCAGGAGCTGCAATGCACTTGCTCTCCACCTATTTATACAGCTTCCCAAGAGGAAATTTCTTGAATGCTGCTCTTCAGAAACAGTCAGGGGAAAATGCTGTTTTCATCGTCCAACCTGCTGTGAAAGCTCATGGCTGCAGCCCTCCAGCTGTGCTGTTCATGTGTTGAAGAGCCGTTTTGTCACCATGCCTCCTGAATCTCAGGCAGAGAAAGGGATGGGCTGAAGTTATCTGCCTCGCATCTGAAGTCACATGATCTCTTTCGGCCTTTCTGCTGTGTTGAGGCAATGATTTGCATTTTAGCAGATCTAGCACACCGGAAAAAAACATAAGGCTGTCCAGGTTCTTTGGCTATCTGATGTGACTGGCATGGTTATGAAAGCCCTTAAGGAAAGAAACACCGAATTTACCACAAGCCATTGTATCTGCATGTGAGTGATACAGATGTTCTCCACTCAGCATACCCGGATAATGGGACAAGTATGAAGCACTCAGATCTTGTGTTGGAAAGCACTGTGCTAATGCCTTCAGTTCATTTCTTCACATGCATGCACATGTTCTCACCATAAATGTGTGATTGGAATTCTGTGGACTCTGTTCATGTTTAGGCTGATCTTCTCCTTGTGTGACTGCTGGGAAGGGATTGAACAAGCTGAGAACACTGCAGCCTTGCTCCGGTCAGAAAGCCGTGCTTTGAAATCAACCCCTGACCCCCCTGACCCCTGGCAGCAGGTCCTGCACCTCTGCCCCAGCTCCTGGCCATGCTGATCCCTGACTCTCAGTCACTGCACAGGATCCCTAGGGAAGGGCAGAGCCATCATGCTGATTTGTTACTTCTCACACAACAGTCCCTGAGGAATCTGCTCCACTAGCTGTGTATGGATAGCACGAGGACGCTGTGATTTTAAACACATATCCCACCAAACCACTCAAAACTAGGAGTGTCAGCAGAAGCATGATATTGTAATATCACCACTACAGTCTTGGGCCCAGTCCCAGCATCACTTATGCTCATCAGGCCACCTTTCCCCCACTCCAAAAGCCAGGGAGAGGTTGCTCGCTGCTGTGCAGTGATGGAACAGAGCACAGCAGCCGCTTTTGTGGGGTCAGGGAGGAGGCCTGTGGGTCCAAAGAGAACCACAGGTTATAAAGCATGCTGTGGTGGAAGAAAGCTCCATGTGCATGGGCACAAGATGAAATTCACTGTGCCCCTTCCTCTGAAGCCTCTCCAGGTGATGGAGCTCCACCAGGACCGGACAGGAAACAAAAGATTTCTGATAATATAGGCAAACAAAGTAATATCTTCATCCTCCTGCCCCTCCCCAAAGGTCTAATAATACCATAACATGCTATTTTCAGAAATTTTTTTGCTACCAGTGTGGTGACAGTTCTAAAGACAACAACCTCTGAAGGACAAAGTGATCAAATTCCCTTTTGAGACAGAGTTTTATTAAGGTGCAAAACACATTTAAAATGCCAAACCAGCGAAGTAGAAGGCATTTGATTGACTGAGCTAGTCCTCTGAGGTTCTGGAGTCCAGGACAGGAGTTTCCACTTTCAAAGCTGTTCCTCTCCTGTGAGATGAGACAGTAAATGGAAAGCATACCAAGCGCAATAATTCCACATGACCCAGAAGAGTTTTGATGTTTGCTTTTCTGGCAGGATGCACTTTCCCTGATCTGAGTTACAGTAGCTAATCTTTTATGTATGATCACATTGCTCTGCCAAAATGCATGCAAGCAAAAATACATCGCAACCTCTTTCCACTGCACTCCTGGGATACACATTATTTATAAACATTTACTGTACCTGATAAGTTCATCTATACTGGCATTTGCCAAGATCTCTGCATAATGAGAGGCTACAAAGTTTGCTCCAATTGCCAATAAATCCATCAGGAACATTCATCCATGATCAGTGGGAGAGGGATAACCTTAGCAGTTAGGTTCTTTAGGACATGTTTTCTTTTGTTTCTCATGGAGGTTCTTTGTCATCTGTCTCAGTGATCTGACATGACCAAGCAACCTGATAAAGAGTCGGTGTTGCTGGACTGAGCCACCTCTCCAGTTACTTGTGGGGATCACAATAACATGCAACTTGAGAAAACACAAATGTCCTTTCCAAATTAACCTTTCCTGATCAAGTTCAAGGAGACAACACCATTTTCAACAACTGGAGAACAAAGCAGTCCCATCAACAAGGTCACACATTCTACTGCTTTTTTGCTCAGCAGTCATGTATCACACACACACTGAATATGCTGAATAGAGTTTTAGTGATCATCAACAGCTGCAACAGAAAGTAGGCCAAAAAATTTTGACAGTATATGGTTGAGCAGTCCAGCATGACAAGAAAAAACCCAGTGATGGTGCTAGTGTAGAAATCAGGGCATCCCTCTAAAAGCAGCCCTTCTTGATGTAATAGCACATATCCTGTTTTCCAAATACTTTGGAAACATTAACCTCCTGCGCAAGTCTTCATGTGGGCATTCCACATACATAATTCAAATTCTGCTTCAGGCTTATTTCTCAGAAGCACCCACTATGAAGTGATGTAACCAATATTTTTCAAAAAGAATAAGGATAGTCATAGTTGAAGTGATTGTGCTCCTTCTAAGCTCTGACCATGCTTTCTCTCCTCTTGACCTACCAAGAGTAAAGAAGTCATTTTATATGATCCAGTAAATATATATTTTAAAGTACTAGCCAGAGGACAAGTCCCTGACTGAGAGACTTGGATGGCCAATCAGAGACAGAAAGAAAAAAAAAAAAAAGAAGAAGACAGAAATTAAGTGTCCAGAACAAATTTAAACTCTGTCTCAGTCAGTGAGATGACAGAAATCTGTGCTCACACATTAGAAGAAGTAGGTTAATTTGTGTGAACAGAAAAAGAAACATTCCCCCACTGAGAATTCTGGGTGAGAAGGTGAATAAAAGACATCAAAAGTAGCATCCTCAGCAAAAAGCACACAAAATCAAAAATGTGAAAGAAAGGCAGCGGTAGGGCCTCAAAGCTCCTGAAGACCAAGAAACTAGACTAGAACACTATGAAACCATAAGGATATCCGCTGCAAAAAATGAGAATAATTTAAAAAAANNAATAATTTAAAAAAAAAAAAAAAAAAGTAAGTTTCCAAAATTATCAGATGAATGCAGATTATTCTGGGAAGCAATGACTAATGACCTAATTTGCACAACTCTACCTCCCTCATGTTAGCTTCAACCTCCACTTAGAGCTTATAGAAATTATAGCTATCTATCTACAGCACTCAGGATTTGACAGATCTTAGTAAAGCAGCATGAGGAAAAAAAAATGGGCATAAGAATTGCCTCACAAAAGCCTGATGTGCATTTTGTTGGTCTGGTGAACCAGAAGCTCCACACGCAGTGCAAACCCTACATCCTGATGCCTCAGGCCCACCAGACTGTCTGTTCCCCAAAGGGTTAAAGCCTTTAAATCAGGCTCTTCAGGTTAAATCAGGCTCTCCAGGTGGGGAGAGCACACAGATTTGACTCACACACTAATGATCAGTATGTAAAAGGATTTTTTTTAAATTGTTTTTTTAAGACTGGAAACTACCAACTAATAACTGCAATTGTCACATACATGGTAGAGGACAGCAAGTCTCTGGAAATAATTTTCTTCACCTGTATATTCAGCTAATGCTTATTAAACTGCTTCTAATGAAACCAAGAACAGCATTTCCTACTTTGTTACAGTAAATAAATCTGCTGCTTCAGCAAAATGTTAATAATTTCAGGAGTCATGACAACTACAGTATTTAGCCCCAAAATTACAGTTTTGCTTACAAGCACCACACTTCTGAAAAATCCCAAACTTTTATATTCCAAATATTAGCTTCTGTTTGTAACTTTTAATCTGCAAACATTGTACAGGTGCCTTAATTCGTGCTCCTAGAAGCCGCTCCCTTTGAGATGTGAGGCAAGATGCAGTATGGCCAGGACTGAGGTAGCACAAGTAGCGCAAAACCCCGGGTAAAACTTAACAGGGGGAAGACGACAATGACTGTGGGGCGTAAGAGGTGACAAGAAGGTCCATGGATGGATGGATGAATGGATGGATGGATGGATGGATACCCATGGCACCTACTAACGCCTACTCACGGAGCTGCTTCCCGCACAGGCCTCAGATCCGAGCGGGGCCGGGGGCGGTGGGCGGGCGCGGGGCGCCCCCTGCCGGCGGCCGGGACTGCGGGGAGGCGCCCCCGGGCGGCCGCGCCGGGAGGAAAGGCAAACCCTCCGTCCTCTCCAGGGGATTGGAAGGGGCCGGGCGCTCCTGCCCCTCACTGCCTTGTGGTTTTTAAACAGCTTCCTGTACCGAGGAAATCATCTACACCTCCCTGCCCCGCTGAGAAGGGAGCTGAAGGCTTCCCATGGCCGGTTTACAGGAAGTCCGCGCAGCCGGGCTCCTCCGGGGCAGCGGCAGAGTTGCTGCGTCTCTCCCCGAGCTCGGCCGGCCCTTCCCACACTCGGGTTAACCTGACGGGACACCCCAGCCCAACAAGCTCTGTTCTCCCTCTGGGGGAACAGAGCAGCCGAGCAAATCCCAGGAGCAGCGAGAGGCGCAGGAATGCTGCCAGCCCTTCCCAAAGCGGGGCTAGTGGCAATGGCGTTGGGAGCACACGGGCTGAAGGCAAAGATTTACTGAACACGTTCGGTACCCGTGTGCCGGATACATGCAGGGGAAGGGAGTGCTCCCTGTAGCTTGGCCCGTACCTGCCAGGGTCGTCTCCTGCCCCTATGCGCCGTGTTCCGTCGGGCAGAGCCGGGCCCGCCGCTGCCCCAACCCAGCGGCACACAAGCCTTGCCTGGAGCCGATTTACCCCTGTCAGTGCCCCTCTGTACCTGTCAGAAGGGCAGAAAAGGCATGAGGGCAGTTTTTAATGATTACATTTGTTTTTAATCAGCCGGCAATTTAAAAGAAAATACCAGACTTGCCTCCTTCAGGGAGGGAGGCGTGGCCAGCGTCTCTTCAATATGAGCACTGTGGCGGCCCATGTTGAACGTGGCGGTTCCATAGTGTAGTGGTTATCACGTCTGCTTTACACGCAGAAGGTCCTGGGTTCGAGCCCCAGTGGAACCAGCGCCAAAATAGTGATATTTTTCTTTCGGGTCACGCTGAGTTTTTCATCATTTCCTCTAACGCGATGAGTTTCGGTTTAGTGTTTCTTCAACGAGACGGGGAACGTCATAAGCGGTTAAAGAAAGTGCGGGCCCTGCGTGCGACAGAGGCGGAGCACTGTGTTTCCAGGAGAGCAGAAAGGCGCCTCGAGTGGGAAACCCTCTGTCGCACGGGATCCTTTCCACACGCTGCGACCTTGGCAGGGAACTCCCCCCTACAAGAGGAGCCTTTCCGTGCCAGCCCCGAGAGGGATTCCCATCTTACCGTGGTCCCTCGGAGGGGTAACCGGGGAGACACCGAGAGCAGGGGCGGTGGGGAGAAGCAGCAGCCCGTGCCTCCTCCCACGCAGCGAGGGACAAAGGCAGTGGCGAAGTCTGCAGCCCCGTGCATCCCCGAGGAGTTCACCGGGACAGGCTGGAGCATGGGTCCTTTCATCCCTGTGTTTGGAGAAGCGTTTGAGCGCTGGGGAAAGGCCAGAGCTTCTCATAGCTCACAGCTAGCAAACACAGTTAACTCCATCCTTGTTTTCCCCTGTACTGTGTGTATCGTTTTTATTAATTGGGAAAGAAAGAACCATCTCAGCTTGCCTCGGAGCAGCTTCACTTTTAAATTATAACACGTTGTCTCATTTTGCATGTGCAAGGCTTTAGGAAAGGGTAACCTGTGGGCATGGGTGCTGGCGCGGCATCTGTCTGCGTGGGAGCCCTGTCGAGTACTGGGGTTAAGAGGTCTCTGCAGGAGGAGAGTCCCTGAGCTCCGCTGACCTGCACTCAGCTCTTGAGTATCTTTGCAGGATCAAAGTAGGAGAGTGTGATTTACCTATCTTAAAGATTAAAGAGAAAAAATTGGCTTAACTTACTTTAATCAGAGACTTATTAAGAAACTTACCTTAATCATCATCATATTAAGAAAACTATTAACCTTTGTCAGTGCTTGTCCTCACTAAACTCACTCTTTGGGGTATGGGCAAGCTGCAGTTAGAGACTGCAGGTAGAGATTGCAGACCAGTGCAGGGATACCTGGGCCAGGTTGCAAAAGCTTTTTTGAGTGGAAAGCAGCCATGCATCCCATAGTGAGACCTGTCAGGCTTAAGTCATAACATGAACACCATACTGATGCTAAGGGCCTGTGCATCTCACAACCTGAAAGTGCAGAATTACTCAGGTCTGGCTTTCCTCTGCCTGTTTTGCTTAGCAGTATGTGTGCAGCCCACAGGAGGTGAAGCCAAAGCAGTATGGTCCCCCATCTGGGGGGAACTGTCTTCCACAGACTTCCAGGACACGGGCTCAATGCTGAGTCAGACATAGCTAGACTTCTAATATAGGATATGCATGCCTTTGGTGTAGGTGCATCCCATCTAATGGGGATGGTGTTCCCATGGTACTGACCCTGCCATCGATGGCCACAGCACCCCCAAGTGCATGAGTTATAGGGAATGGGTCTGGGCCTGGTGGTCAGCACTGGGTAATTATGTTTTATAATGTATGTATGTAATAATGTAAAAAAATGTTTTCTTACATTTAGGAAGAAGTCTCCTTTTCAGAAGATTACTTAAGCTCACACTTCAAACTTGTAAAAAGAATATTTTATTCCAAGAGCCATATCTTAAACTTGTGTAGACCACTGCAGCTCCATCCATTTGAAGGGGATCCAGCTCCTGACTCAGGCTCTAAAAGCGTTGGCAGTCATGCCCTCTCCACACATCAGTATCCTGCTTCTGTGAGATGTCTGTGGTTCACACGTACATGTATAAATGCGTGTTTTGTACGTTCCCTTACTGTGCTAAAACAAAAGTGTGCCAGTCACACATTTCTGCTGAGACACTGCTCTTCGTGTGTGTTCAGCTTGCAGACGCATGGATCTGTGCGTGCTGCTCCGATTGAGCCGTCTGGCACTCTGACTTGGGGAGAAACATGACACTGCTACGTGGAGTTGCACTTCTCTCTCACACACGAGTACTTTTGCCTCCTGCTTCCCTCCTGAGGCCACACACACATGCTGCCAGTCAGACTAAAAGCATCTCCATGGTGCAGGGTGATCTCTGTGTTTTTACCCACAGTCTGGCAGAAGAAAACTCACCAAGATTTCTGAGGGCTATGAAAACACAGCAAAATGCCTTAGGGCCAATGGAACATGAGCTAGAGCTGGAGAAGATGTATGGACAAAGGAGCGAACCTACCCAGGCAGTTCCTATCTTAAATAGTAGTGGGAATGTTACCAAACTGTCTTAATTTGGGCTATTTGTACTAGTCTCAGTTTTGTTCTGTAATCAATGCCAGACTAATCTTTATCCTTTTAAAAATTTTATTTTTCTTCTTTATACAGGTCAAATGTAACCATTTATGGTGCTGTGTTATGTACTGGCCATTAAGTTTTTTCTGTTTTCTGCACCTGAAAATATTTCTGTTCTTGCTAGGAATTAACTACATGATGTATTTAGTAATGCTGTCTGCAGTGGCAGCATGGTTTTGCTGCTTACAGTTATTAAAATGAAGGACTATCAACACCATTAGACAGTCTGTCTGAACTGTCTACTATTTATATAGAGACTTTAATTTTAATGCTCTTCTAATCTTCATGTGAAACAGTTTGGTTTTTTGAATGCTGTAGACCCTTTTTTAAACAAAGGCTGCCTTTCTTTCTATGTGGAGGGAGCTTTATAACTGGGCAGCCACCAGTCTTAAGAGTATCCCTTTGGACAAAATGTTCTTTGATAAGAGCTGTGCTATTTCTGAACACGTTCCCTGAGCTACTGTGCATTTCTTACACAAAATCAAAACGTATTTGATGGGTGGGGTTGACCATAAACCAAGCTGATTTAAAACTGCATGTGGCAATGGGAGAGAATTTGGCTTTGCCTTTTTTTAAACATGGTAGGTGATTTCTCTCTGTGTGAGTAGCTTTCCTTCACTGTGACCTGCCCTTATGAGACCATAAGGTGAGAGGCTGAAGCTCAGGTCTGCTTTTCCAAGAGATATGTGGATGAAGGTATTTAGGGATTTTAAGCTGGGATTTTCAAACCCACGAGATTTAGATACCAACTGCTCATCAATGCAGAGAGGGAATAGATAACCTGAGTGTCATCTCTGTCTCTGTGGTAGTCCATTTTAGACTGAACAATATGAAGAAGATACTTAGAGCCTGAAGTGAGATTGTGCACTGCAGCAGATGCCCAGAGCCTGCCTTGGTACCCTCAGTGGATCTCATATTCTTTTAGTTCCTGGCTGGACCTTCAGGTGGGTCTCACTGCCCCAAGATGGGAACAGCATATGAGCATGAGGCCTCTGGCAAAAAATCAGGAGCAGCCCCCCTCCTCCGCCTTTAGAAAAATGAGCCCCCTCCTGGTGCCTGGGATGAGCTGCCCCTCTTGCTTGCCCTGCCATGCATTGATTCTCCCCCAGGGTTTGGGGTGAGTTGGTCCATGGTCCATGAAGCAAAATGGCCATGTCTGTGCAGAGGTCTGCCTGTGACAACCCTCCTCTCCATACAGGCAGGGTAAAGTGGGAAGAGTGTTGGATTGAGGAGGTTAAACACCTCGAGGCTGAGCAAAGCAATGAGCCCCCTTGGTGGGAGACTCCTCCCATCCCTGTCTCATACCCTGATGAGTCTGGCATGTGTTGACACTGGAGGTGCGACTGCGGTGGGATGCTATACCTGACAACACATTTACAGAGCATTCCAAATTTGTGGGTCTCCAAAGGCAAGTGAGATGAATGCTGCCCAGAGGACTGTTTTCAAAGAGCCAGCATCCTTGTCTGAACAGGATTTTTGAATGAATATAGAAGAGTAGAAGAGTAGAGACACGACTGGCTTAACTCAACAGCGGCCTGCGTGATCTAAGCAGTGCTTTAATCTATTCCCAATGCATACAATCTGAGATCTCTTGAAACAAAGCAAGCCACTTCTGAAGCAATTGCTTTCCAAAATTTCCATTAAAAATTCACTGCTAATTGCAAATAATTAACAGAGATTGGAGGAACAGGTGCAAGATCCACTGGAATCGCTAGCAGTCTGTTTTTATCTTGAATCAGTCATTCTAAAATCAAATCTTTGATGTAGGCTTGTTGAGAGGATACTGTAGGTAGAACTGTTAGCAAAGAGAGGTTTGCATTTTTGGTTTGAGATTTTTTTCAGCCTAGCAAGTAAACAACTGAAAAGTGCTATTTTTGTTTGATCCACTAATTGCAGTTTTCAGCCCTGTGCAATTAGATGACTGGAAAAGCAATAAGGTCAGGGCAGATTTCTACACACAACTATTGTTAGGAAAGGCATTGATAGTATAGAGGTAAATAATTGAGGTGGAAGATAATGAATACATGCTATATACAATAAACAATATATACTACCAATCTTTTATGAGCCCTAGGCATCTGCATTTCTCTGGGGTGTATATGTGGTTTGTATGTGGGTATATCCTGGTTTATTTGGACATATGTCTGCATATACAATCAGATTCACACTCAGAGTGTCAGTACCTCAGTACTTCTTGCCTTTTAAAAACTGCTACAGATGGCACATCCTCTAGGATGGAGTTTGACAGTAACAATTGTGTGGTTGGCTTGATGGTGCTTGATAAAATCATGAGAATGGAGGAGAGTAAGGTGCTTAGGCAGTGCTTAAGTTAATCTCATGCCTTCCCATCAAGCCAAGCAGTACACTAAGGAGCTATTCACAACAGAGGAAGGAAAAGATGCAGTTCAAGATGGGAAGCGTCCTGCTGTCTCTTCTTTTCTGGTACAAAGGTATGGACTTTGCCTCCTGAGAGGTGCTTTCAGATATCCCTCTTTGTGTTTCCTGTTTCAGCCACGTTTTCTCCTGCCGTGGGGTACAGAGAAAGCTCTTATCTACATTCTCATGGAAACGTAATAATTTGGGGAAAGGCAAAATGTGGAGGAGATGTGTAATTTATGTACATGAGTGAGCAGCATTCTTACAGCTCTATGAATATTCAGTAGTAAAACTCTGTTTCAAAAAAATAATTGCAGTGTAAAAAAATTGCCATATAATTTGTCAAAATATGAATTTGCAAAGAAAATTGTAGTGCAGCTGAGCCAGTGTGTAAATAATAACGCTGATTTGAAAAATGAGGTACAGTATAACATGAAAGACTGGCCCTTCATTAATCAGAACTCTTGATTAATCAAAAACTGATGATTTTCTCTAGCAGCAAGACATTGCTGATGAAGATTGCCTGGGTATTTTTAAGGCCTTTCCAGGTATTTTGGCCTGGGAAAGGCTTCCAAAGACACTTTTAGAACAAAAAGCAACTCATAAGTCTGGAAAATGGGGAAGGTATTTATCAGTTTTGAGGTTTTCTCATACTTATTTTTCAGAAAAGTAGCAACAAAAGTAGTTAAGTGGGAGCTGGAAGGAGCCAGAAAATTTAGGGTCACAATCTCCTTCCATTTTAATTCACCCAGCTGTGGAGAACAAGGAGATAATTTCCTGGTTCATATTTAAATTTCTGGCTTCATTGAAGCCAATGCAAAGCTACTTTTTTTCTGAAATGAGGCCGAGGGTTGCTCTTGGTAAGTGCTGGGCAGTGTCTACCGACATGAATGTGTGAATCAAGTATGATCTGTCAGGGTGAAGAACAGATTAGTCAGACAGTCCAACTTTTCTCCTGTGGGTGTTGAATTCCCAGTGTTTTGGTATGTCTGGTTTTTTCTGTCTCGGTTTCCATTGAATATTTTGCTCTACCAAATTTCATGGGTAGGAAAATAAGTGCTCCTCCACTAGCCATGTCTTCATTTCCTCTTGTTATGTTTGGCTGTACCCAGCTCTGTCTAATTAATAGGTCTTTTTAATTTCTCGGCACATATTTCAACGTTCTCCTTGTACCTTATCTCTTCACTCTCCTTTGTTTCACTTGGGAAGATTACTGGTGCCTGAGCTTATAGGAAGAGTGTTTGTATACAAGCTTCAGCATTTTTTTTCCCTATGGGTGGCATAACTGCAATTAGTCCTTGGAATAAGTTCATATACCTTGCTCTGAATCCCAGCCACAGCTTGCTTTTAATAGACACCCACACATCAGGATATTTTTGGAGAGCCCGCAGTGAAAAATAAGTTGCAAGATCACTTTCCAGGCATCACTCCTTTGGTATTTAATTTATTTTCTTTATTTATTGTATTCCTTAATTTACTGTTTTCCTCTGCTTCGTGGTCTAAGTGTCCTCTCGCGGATAAAAAGAGAGCAGCCCAGGTGCCCCCAGCGCTGCTGCCGCTCCCAGCACGGAGGTGCCGCTAGGTCAGCCCTCGCAGCTACGTGCACTGATGCTAAGCCGCTTAGCTTATTTTCCCTGGCAGAGCAAGTGGCTTAGAGCAGCGCCCGCAGCCCCCGCGCCTTGGCTGGGCTCGTGTTTGCTGGGGACACGCTGCAGCAGCAGCAGCAGCATATGGTGCAGCAGGAAGGCTCCTGAGACAGGAGCAAAGCAGCTGCTGAGCCCCCCATATGGCAGAGGGGGAGAGGGGAAAGCCCCGAGCCCCCACTGGCACCAACACGCTCTGATAGCGCATCCAGAGCGTTGTGCCTGCTCCGCCTCGCTCCGCCCGTGCCCGCTGCCGCTCCGCCGTTCAGGGGATGGGATTCCTCTTTTTCACACCTCTGTTTTTGCAGCTTTGAAAAAAAAGAAAAAAAAAAAAACCAACAACAAAAAAAACCCCGAAACAAGAACACCCCCCTTTCCCCCCCCCCAAAAAAAAAAATATTAAAGGTTCAGACAAGCCTTTGGATCGCAGTAAATAACATCTTTAGTAGTGCTGCCCTTTAGCATAATCAGTGCTTCTAATGAAATTACTATGCAGGCAATGTTCTGCGTAGCTCCAAGCAGGAAGGAACAAACATGTCAATAAGATCAGAAAATGCCAAAAGTTTTCTAAGGAGCACTTTGGGGAAAAAAGATAATTAATTATACATCTCTTAAGAAAAAAAGGGGGAAAGATCTTTTTTTTTTTTTTTAAAGTATTTAACCTTTTTTCAAATATTGTCACAACACAAAAAACTTAGTGAAAACACTATGGAAAAAGAGAAATTAATATGATTTTAAAAGGTATAATTGTGTTTACTTTTTATTGCCTTCAAATAAATACCAGTACATATTAAATGAACCGCAATACAAATGAATGAAAATGAAGCCCCAATGAAAATCATTCAAATAAATAAAATTAAATGGAAATTAAAATAATACAACTGTGAAAAATCCTCATAAAATGAAGGAGGAAAAGAACAGCTGATTTAAAGCCTGAGAGAGAAGGCTAAGACAAAGTGTGAGACCTCCCCAGTGCAGGCTAATGCTGGTGCTGGTCCTCTTGCCCTCAGTTTCTGGTTCTGACCAAGCCTATCGATGCTCAGCAGAGATCAGTGCTCACAGGCTGGTGTGTGCCAGGGTGTTGGTGCCCTGCTGGGTGGTGCTGGGGCCACAACATCATCTACAGGAGAAGCAGGCTGAGCATTTGGCCCAGGTCTTGGAGCTCCTGGATGGGCACACTGCTTTCACCAGGCCAGCCTGGCTTCCGATGTCTTTGGGTGGACATGGATGCGCACGTGTCCTGGGAGTCTCTGCCTGCTGGCACAGCTCCCAAGGACCACTCAAAGCCCACACTTTTTGGAAATAAAGGTACTGTTTTCACAACGCATGGTCCCATGGAGCTTGCCTGGTGTGGCCGTGGAAAAAGCCCTGGGGGAAAATCAACAAAAGCGATCACGAGGTGTGTGGGCAGGGGAGCTATGCTTGCCAAGGGGACCTGGGGACTGGCCACAACTGCAGCAGGGTCTCTTGGGGCCATTGCCTCTGGTTCAGGGGCAAGGAGAGATGGGGAGAACACCACGAATGTGGCAGCTTCCTGAAATGCACCTTCTTACGGAGGCGGGTGCAACCTGATGTGAGTCACCTCACTCGCCTGGCACGATTTTCAGGGCTGGGATGTAAAAATAGCCTAAGTTAATAATATAGCAAGACACAAACTAGCACCCAATGGGCACAGAGGCACTGCAATGCTTTTTTCAACGTCTCAACCCTCCGTATTGCTTACAGGCTGTTACCTAACTCTGCTGTCTAACTGCTGTCTAATGTGGTGCTCAGGTTAAAGAGGGCCTTTCAGAAAGCATAATAAAACCAATGCTGCTCATTCCAGCCGTGCCTTTCATTTTTGTGACTTCTTGGATCTTTTCTGGTGCTCCAGTCTTATTTTTCTGGGGTTCACACTGTTTTCCTTCCCCCTCCCCCATAAGCCTCAGGTGCCAAAGGGAAGCAGGTCACTATCTATGCAAAAGGAGCCATGGTGCCCAGAAAGCACTCCTGCATCATTTTGCTTGGGGGATTTTGGGGGATTGCTCTCCACTGGGAGGAGAGAAAATAATTTTACCTCTCTGAGTGCTGTTAAACTGAGATGTTGCTTACATAGATGAGAAAAAAAGTTAACTATTTTCCAGCTGAAGCTTCTAGGACACCTATATAATAAAGTAAATTAATAAAGTCATCAAAATTTTCCCCATATTTTTCCTGCAGTGATCGGGTTTATGTGAACTTATTCCAGTAAAATGAGAGACTGACATTTATTCTGTGTTCTATTTTATTTCTCTCTTTTCATATTTATCATGTGCTTTCTCATGCTTGTATATCCATCATTAATTCCTACACTAAAAGATGACTTGCTGCTGTGACTTTATGGTCAGGATAGTGAATATGATTTCTCAGAAATACTGTATTGAAATATGCTCAGCCTTTGGCAGTGTTACTTCTGCCCACATTTATCTTCTTCCTTTCTTTCTCTTGTTTAACCACATTCCTAATGATTACAATTTTTCTGAGACACTCAATTACCCATTCCTGTCATTAAAATGCCAGCAGTGAGTTTCCTTGCTATTGATTGTCCCTTTTCCCAAGTAGCCCTTAGCTGTGGCTGCTACTTTATCCAACTTCCACCTCATCTTGGCACCACAGAGCTACCTCTGCCAGCTCTTTTCTTTCTGCCCCAAACCTGGACCAGTTCCTGGAGTACTGCTGCCCTCCATCCTGCTCAGCAGGAGGTGCCAAGTGGAGACATCCCAGGACCTGGGCTTCAGCCCAGCCTCATCAGGACAGGTTCCCTGGTACAAAATCATCCCCTGGATCTTGTCCCAAGCCCTGGTCCCTAAATCCTGCACTATGGGGTAGCATTTGTGCATGGCAGTGCTCTGGACATACCACACTGCAGGGTGGGATGAAGGGACAGGAAAGGCGCATGCCTTATCTCCCTGCCTCCCACAGACACAGATAATAATTTATTTCACTGAACTGATGGTTTGCTGAATGTCCTGGGGTGCTGTAAATAGAGCTCTTTCCTTTTTAATGTTTTGGGGTTTTTTTCAGTCCTGTGCTTTTAAAACAACAGCCCCTGGCGGCCATGCAGGACTTATGACTGTCCCTTGAATTGCAGCAATACGTTCTGTCTGACCTACAATTACCAATTATCTTTGTAACCTTCCTTGAAGGCAAACATGCTCGCTGTAAAAGCATGCTGCCTGTCACATTTTTGGACTATTGGCAGCCAGCTTTCCTCTTCATTTCCTTTGTAGGACAGGGCCCGTCACAGCTGTAAACACACCAATATATCAATTACTATGTTTTGTGGCCAACTGCAGGCAAGGACATCTTTCGTTTGCTTTCCTTTCCCAAGGCCAGGGGTTATCAGGCTGTGCTGCCCAGGCAGGACATTTGGCCATCCACTGCTGTGCTCACCCCAAGCCAAGCCTGCTGCTCCCCTGTGCCATGGTTGGATGGTTGAGCCCCTTGTGGGTGTGAGCCCTTAGCAGTTCACCTTTCCTAGCTGAAAAAGGCGAAGCTGAACTCCTGATTGAGGTATTTAAATCAGCACATTATGCTATGTGGCAGCACGGGCAGAGGGGCAGCACGCCAGCACCTGTGCCCTGGCACTGCCTTTGCACCACTGTGTGTTGTGGGACTGACCCAACAAAACATTGAACTGACAAAAGGGCTTTTGTGCTTGAAATTCCCACCCTTGCTTGATTTGCAGTGGTGTTCCCCAGCAGATGAGGCTAAAAGCCCTCGAAGCCACTCTCATAGCTCAGGAGCAGGCACCACTGGCTGAGTGCAGCCACCCATGCAATGCTGGGTGACCTGGGGAGGAGGATTTATTTCTGGTGCTTGAATTGATGCCACCATACACCCACCCATCTGAAACGTATTCCTTTTTTTCCTGTCGTTTCACCTACAGCTGTTGAGTTTCCAGCTGCATGTGTCAATGGCATATTAAATTTTGGTCTTTGGTCTCAAAGGCCTATTTGAGGCCAAAGGCCTTGGATCTCAATAGGCCTCTCAGGCGGCCTATTGAAAGGCTCAGCATAGTCACAGAGCAATATCCTACATCATCCTGTTGACTCACATCTCCTTTACCCACCCCAGGCATGCAGTGCTCAAGAACAGACTTCACCATGCTACACTCATGGAACATAACTTCCTTAGGTTAATGGCTGGACTCGATGATCTTAGTGGCCTTTTCCAACTCCCTTTCCAGGCCAAAAGTGTGTTAAACTACCATAAGAAAAACCAAAAAAACCCACAAAAGTTTTCTCCACAAAAATCAGTCTTTTAAAGATGAAAATAAAGTGGTTAAGCAGATGGAAGGAGCCAAGCCTGCAGCCCTGTGAGCCAGGGATTGCTGGGCAATGGGAGCGCACAGCAGGCTGTGATGGCTGGGGAGCTGGGATCCCAGATGTCAGCGTAAGGAAGCCCTTGCAGCTGGAGCTCCTGGAGCAGGGTGCATGTCCTGCTGGGAAAGGACACCACTCTATGGGCCAGGGGTCCAGGAGAGACACCTGCCAGCCTGGATCTCATGCCCCAGGTGCCAATGTCTCTCCAACACCGGCATCAAACAGAGCACAGGGCAGGCAAAGATGGTACAGTTTTCTCAAGTGATAAAATCCTGGTTTCTATTGTATTGACAGACAGCATTAATTTAAACCACTTTCACACTGGTTTAAGTCAAACCTCTTTGCCCCATGTGGCACAACACAGGGGTGGCATTGGGTTTGCCCCTCTGCCTTGATTTTCTCGTTGCACAGTGGAGTCCCAGGACTTGGCTTGGTAATGTTTGTGCTGGGAAAGGTGTAGTGCAGTGCTGTGTGGGGCCCCCAGCCTAGGCTTTCCAAGAGGTCTGGAGATGTGTGAGCATGTTTTCCTCCTGAGCATGTTGGGCTCTGGGTGCCCCCTGCCTCCTTCTTGGGCCTGACTAGAAGTCACATCATTTTATTGCAGACTGATGTTTACTTCTTCTGCCAGGGCCAATGCCTTGGATTAATGTCGTAAGTTCCTTACGGCAGAAATGCTGCTCTGGGACACTGAAGCAGGAGACCATCTCTGTGTTAGAGAAAGGCATTTTTTAAGATTTCTTTATCATTTTGTTTTTGGAGGCTTTTCTTTTAGACTCTTGATACATTTAGACTCATTGTCATACCCAAGGAGCAATTGCATTTCAGTAATAAACTTTGTATATAGTTTATATTTCAGCTGATTATAATTGTTCTGTGTTTGTGAGTCTTTTGAGTCTTGCTATAGAAATGTGAGATGTAAATCCCCAGCATTAGCTGGAGCTTCCTAGGCTCATCTAAGTGACAGTATATGAATGAATAAATCATAACTAGATTTCAGTGAATAATTCAGAGTCTAATTCATTTGGTGAAAAAATCCTCTTTTCGTATTCACAAAACCTCTGGAGATGGCTCCTGTATGCAAGTTTTTTACCTGCTCAATCACTTATTCCTTAGTGGAGTGTAGATTCCCTGCAGGCTTTGAAAACCTGATGTTTGACATTTGACTTGTGTTGATGAGTTATCAGCAGTCATGGGATTTTTTTTTTATTATTATTTTATTTTCTTAGCTGTTTGGGAAATATTCTGCCAGTCTAAAAGCTGTTAACATACTCTGCTTTGGACCTCACTGCGAAGCATAAAGAGCCTTTTCAGTAAGGAAAGTGCTTATAAAAAAGCCATTGCTCAGTAAGAGGCAGGAGATAAAACAGGTCAGATGTTGCAAAAATAGTATCTCTTCCTCCACAGCCACAATGACTAGCTTTCCCTAAGAAAGGAAAAAGAGGTAGTCTTGTCTGTAAGAGAGATTAGGATGACCTCTTAACACTTCTTTTTTTCTCCATCCAGAGGGAGTGATTTCAGGCCAAGCACCTTGCGAGGTGTCCTGTCTCCTCCAAAGACACTTGCAATCTGCTGTGGCACCAGACTAGGATTTCACCCTTGAAGTTCATCAGCTTACACATTTTAAAGGGAAAATGTGACAGGGAAACTGTGGAGCAGAAAGACAGAAAAAAATGGATATGGGCAAAATTATCTCTAAGGCAGAGACTGAGGGGTCCAGCATGTGTTTCTCCTCAGCGTGATTCAGGTGTGTCTGATGGGGAAGAGGAGATGCCAAAAGAAAACCCAGTGGAGGAGTAGCACAGACGTGGGAACATGCAGTGCCTGCCCATGCCCATGTTCACTTGCCTTCTCCTTGCTATTGATTGGGGCAATCAGCTTGGGGAAATGTGGTAGATTCGTCAGTCCTTCCTGTATTTATTTGTCCCTACCCTGGAAGTAAATGTTGATTGTATTTCCTGATGTTTGCTTACAGCATCTTTGTTTCTGATCTCTCTCTCTCCCTCTCTCTTCTTCCCTCCACGGCCACTGCCCAGCTGTGATGGCCCTCTCCCCGGGAGAGGTAAGTCTCTCTGGATAGCTTGGCTGCCAGGTAAATGCAGGGGTTCTGATACTGCCCAGCCCTGCTGCCTTGGGGCAGGAGGGATGGCACTCAGGCACATGCTCTGACCTCTGAATCCAAGGGCATCCAAGTCATTCTGTGCTTCACGCTGAGCTGGTGACAGGAAGGGGTCCCAGACAAGGTGCAGCAGCCCAGATAGGCACAAAGCATTTGTCTAAGGTTCAGAATTCACATTTGGCCTTGTGACAATGTAGTTGATGACTACATTGATTTATTACTCATTTTTTACCTCTCCTTTAGGATGAGAGACTGGAGCTGTGGCACAGCAAGGCTTGCAAATGCGATTGCCAAGGAGGCCCTAACTCGGTGTGGACCAGTGGGACTAATGGCTTGGAGTGCATGCCAGGTAAGGGAGGGAGCCTTTAGCCATGTTTGTCTGGTGCCCTTCAGCCTCTTCCCTTTGCACCTGGCATTGCAGAGCTGGCACATTCCAAATCCAGGCTGGTGGATCTCAACCACTGTGAGGTGAGGGGATGACCCTGCACCATCATGCAGAGGCAGCCCCCATGCCTGGGCCTTGGGAGGTCACCCAGGATGGCTCATGCTGGCCAGTGACAGTGGACATTTGCCCTTCTCTCCCTGGAGCTCTTGGTGCTGGTACTTCCAGAAACTATCTGAGGCAGCTACTGCCATGTGTAGGATTTGCTGTAGGAAACCTTTTGTACCACCTAGGCTCATTCTCCCTTGCTGCAGTTCAGCCTGTGACATCTTCTAGACTCTCCAGGACTCAAGAAAAACAATTTATTCCTTCTTTGCAGCATATTTTTAAAAGGGAAGGGAAGGGAAGGGAAGGGAAGGGAAGGGAAGGGAAGATGGTAGGTTTGGTTGATCTGTCCATGGCCAAGGGACATGTGGGCGAGGAGCCATGCTGGGTTTCCTGGCCAGGCCAGGTGTGAGGGGGTGTCTCTTACATTAGCATTATGCAGCTGAGTAAGGAAGGGTGTTCTCCTGAATGAGGAATGTTTCCACTGTAACTCCCAGCTGTCCCTGTCCCCAGACAGGGGCTTTGCATTCCCCTTGCCCAAGCCAATGTGGTGTGGCCTGGCATTCCCAGCTGCTTGGGGACAGTTTGCAGAGCAGCCATGCAGAGCTGCCTCTAGCATGGCCGAGGGGAGCAGCCAGCCTTGCAAACGCTGCATGATTTTTCTCTGGCTTGGCAGTAACAGTGTTAAATGGCTCAGCTGCTTTGGCTGGGCAGGCACCAGGCATCTGTTTTGGCAGGTCCTTGTGCATGGCACAAACAGACTTAGCAGAAGGTGACCTGCTAATTGCATTATAGTTGTGTGGTCTGCAGATTAGTGTTGCTAAAAGTAAACTTGGGTGGTGTTGGAGATAAGCCTGACGAATAGTAAACACACAGGGCCACCCTTTGCACAAGGGGAGCGTGGCTTTTACTGTGGTGGAAAAGCATGATGTTTCCATGCCTGGAGGAAGGCGGGACAGTGGCTATATGTTTTCATGGGGAAAAACATATTAATGAGGAACCGACTGAGCAAGATATGTTAATGAGATATTGATGCATGCAGTATTGACCTAGTAGAGCTTGCTAATGAGACATTGACCACATGGCTGCAGTGCTGGGGAGTTGTACTGGGGAGGCCACAGTCATGCCAGGTTCTGGGCACCCACTGATGCTCCCCATATGTTGATAGTTTTTAACATGAGGTTGTTGTTCAGGCATGGCTAAGGCAAGGAAACCTCTTACAAGTGAAGCTGTGCAGAGTTTTGTTTGCTCCTTTATTACTGAGACCCATGAAACAGGCTATGCTAAATTGAAGAAAGGGACAGAATTAACTTTGGGGACTCCAGAGGCTCTACAGGCTGCAACATCAGAGAATGCTGCCCATGATATAGATGTTTGCCTAGGCAATACCTGTGTGACACTTGTGAGTGCCTTCTTTCTGGGTATCTTGATACACAATGATAACCTGATCACATAAAAAAAGATCATTACAAAAACCCCTGCAGCTAGGTCCAGGTAGCATGCAGGTGCTCAGCATCACTGAAGTCTTGCCTTCCAGAGCACTGTGCAGTGACCCACCACAGAAAGTTTTAATGACGAATGAGTCTTTCTTTCTCCAGTAGTTTTGCAGCCAGTGGCAGTCTTGTTGAATTGCTTGCTATTGCAGAAGACAGCTGTGGGGGCAGGATTGTTACCCTGAAGATCTCCAGTCAAAAACTGAGATGGAAATCCCTGAGGCCTCAGCAGGACTGAGCATTACATCTCACTGGCACCAGAGCACCTGCAAGTTTTCCACAAGGCAAGGCCACCTCCAGATGCAAAGAAGGTGCCCATAGCAGAAAATGCAAATCTGAGGGTGCTTGTGGAGAGATGAGCAGAGCTGGCTCTGCAATTTTGCCATGCAAGTAGAGCCATAAGTCAAGACAGTGACTGGAGGAGCAAAAGGAGGTAAAGCCCAGCAAGCAAAGAAGTGCCCAGCATTACTCAAGGACCAGGCAAAAGCTGACAGCCTGGAGGCTGGATCCAGGTTGATGCATCCAGTCAGGCTCTTCTTCCACATGCTTACAAGAAGGAGATTCAGACTACAACATCCGAATAAAGCCTTTTCCCCAAAATGTTGTAGGCAGAACAAGTCTAGTAAGTTTGAGAGAGAAAGAAGAGTTAGAAATTAACACGAATGAAGGTTAGAAATGAAAAGACCCTGTGGCCCCAGGGCAGGTTGTGGTCTTCTCTCTGGGAGAAGAGCATTCCCAGCATACTAATCAGGGAGAAGAGAGAGCAGTGAAATCCCAGGAGGTGTTGAAAATGTGTGCAAACACACCCAGGAAACAGAGCCCTTTCTGTCCCTTAAGGTGTTTTTTTCCCTTGTTCTGCAGAGTGTCCCTACCACAAGCCGCTGGGCTTTGAGTCTGGTGCCGTCACCCCAGACCAGATCAGCTGCTCCAACCCTGAGCAGTACACGGGCTGGTACTCCTCCTGGACAGCCAACAAGGCCCGCCTCAATGGCCAAGGCTTTGGGTGAGTTCAAAAATGCCTACCTGAGGGGCCCCAGGGACTGTGGGTGTGGGGACTGGGGAACCCTGGCAGTGTCGGGGCAGGAGGGGTCTGCCTGGGAGGGCATGGCGCAGGACAGAGCTGGTGGTGTCCCCCCAGGTGTGCGTGGCTCTCCAAGTACCAAGACAATGCACAGTGGCTGCAGGTAGACCTGAAGGAGGTGAAGGTGATTTCGGGGATCCTCACACAAGGGCGCTGTGATGCCGACGAGTGGATGACCAAGTACAGTGTTCAGTACCGCACCGACGAAAACCTCAACTGGGTCTACTACAAGGACCAGACTGGGAACAACCGGGTCAGTGGACTTTGCTCTTTGGCCACTGGTGGAGAGGTGACATGTTGGGTGACATGAACACATCAGGTCACCGTGGGAGGTGCCCCAAAAGGGAGATCCTGTGGGAACAGCAGGGTGGATGGGCCTCAGTGCTCACTCTGCGTCAGGGAGCTGCAGAGAGAGGGGATGTTCCCCCTGTGTCAGTGAGTGTCACCCTGACCAGTGCAGAAGGACAAAATACATTATTTGTCTTTTCTAATTATCATACTGGAGTCCAGATTAAGCTCAGAGGCATTAGCTGGCATTGCAGAGGAGGCAGAGCCTCCATGATAAAACCCCTTTTTCAGCTGTGGCCACACAGCCCCATCCATGCTTGAGCACTGCATGGGGATTCCTTTTATTGCCACATCCAGGGATAGTGTATGATCCTGATGCAGAAAAACCCCTCAGACAAAATCTGAAAGCAGTTAAGTCACAACCCACCAAACTGTTGTCACACTGCACTGCTTACTGGTTGATTTGAAGCAAAAAATTGCACTGGGGAGATCTTACAGTGGTGCCTGCGATCCCTGTGCAGCCCAGCTGGGCTTGGGGGTGCCACAGCTGCTGCCTTTTAGGTGTCTTCAATGCCCATCTGTGGGGATGTCCTGCCATGGGAGGTTCTGCTGGCTTTGCTGAAGTTCCTGCAGCCCTAGAGAGATGCTGAACTTTCCCAGAGAAAACCAGGTCATGGCAGCAGATGTGACATCCAGGCCAAGGAATGAGGAAAGGGCCCCCAAATACATTTTTTTGTCTATACTGGCATGTGTAGGAGCTTGGCTCATGGACTTCAAAGAGCCAAAGTCAGCCATGCTCACTCCAAACAAGAACTGCCTTGTTGCAGGAAGGGAAATGAGAGAGAATGGGATGAGAACGGGGTGAGATTTTCTGGCCTAACCATAAAAAGTGCAGGAACGATGGGGGAAAATTACCTACTTAGTAAACTCAATCAGTGTGACAAAAATTGTCTGCACCTGGCTACTTTTAAAGTCTTTTGTTTTGAGGGTGGACGGGAAGGAGCCTCCTCCTCCTCTCCTCCTCCTCTGCTCTGCACAGGCACCCCAAACTCATGGTGATTTATTAAATGTGGGTATCAATCTAATATTGATATCCAACTCGCACCAGACAAAAACTCTCCAACCGTTAAAGTTAGAAAGTGGTATGTTTATTTGACATTGGGCAGCATGGGAGTCGCCTCCAAAGCATGCTGCAAAATTAAAGATCACTCCAAAGTCTATTTATTTACAAAAGTGTTGAATATCCATAATGCAATTACAATAATACCTCCCTTTCCCCAGTTCATATTGAAATTAACTTGAATACTTATTAAGCATGTGCAGTGAGTTCCTTGTTTTGGGTCAGTGGTCTTTTTATTGGGGAGTGGGCACAAAATGATGAAGTAAAATGCGTCTTCCTCACGTTAAACTTTTCAACTTTGATATTAATGATTCTTGGTATAACTCCACTCTATTTTATCTGTGACCCTTAAATGGACTTCTAGGTGCATTAATTCTCAATTGTTTATGATTTCTTTAGATCCATTTGTCAATTGTCTTATTCCTAATTGCAGGCACAGCTAAGCAAACATAAATGACAAGTAATGAATTTTCCAAATCTAAAATTGCTAAGTCCAATTTCTCTTAACTAATCATTAACTCTAATTATTTTCAGTACAGACTATCTGTACAGCTACCCACCCTGATTAATTCTAACTAAACCCCTTTCCCTTAACTAAAACCTTAATTTTATAAAGAAATCCTTAAAATCCACTAAAACCAGTGTTCCAATGGGACAGGATTTCCAGCCCCCTAACCAGCCACCCGCTCCTCCCTTCACAGGTTTTCTATGGCAACTCGGACCGCTCGTCCTCGGTGCAGAACCTGCTGCGGCCGCCCATCGTGGCGCGCTACATCCGCCTGATCCCGCTGGGCTGGCACGTGCGCATCGCCATCCGCATGGAGCTCCTCGAGTGCCTGGGCAAGTGCGGCTGAGGCTGCGTCTGGGGGTGGCTTTGTGGGCGTCTGTCTGCCTGTGCAGCCGCCCTGCCTCGTCCCGCTGCCACTCCTGCGGGGTAAAGGCCCAGCCTGCAAAGGGAAGGGCTCTCCTGAATAAAATGTTACTTCACACCGCGCCTGGTGATACAGCTGATGGGGGATTGTGGGACACGCACTGGGGAAGAGGAGGGTTCAGGGTTATGGCTTGGATCCTGTGAGATGTGGTGCTTCTGGGTGTTAGGTTGGGGAAATGATCACCACCATGTGCTGTGAACCCTGAAATAAATGCAGGTGGGGTCCGAAGGCAGGGCTTGGATTCTCTTCGGGTGGGCAGGTGCATGTCAGGACAGATATCTCACCCTCATGTCCTGAGATGGGGTTGGGGCCAGATCTGGCCTGTTCCCAGTAAGAGGGACTGGGGACATCTGTGTCTCACACTCTCAAATCATCCCAAGTCCACTTGTATCAGAACCCTCTGGCCTGAGCTGCCGTGACTGGTTTTGGGACAGACGTTGGTGCCTTTAGCACCAGGTGGATAAACCCTCTCTATATCCCCTCTGGTTTTGCACTGACACATTGCAGGGACCCCAGGGCACTTTGCTCCCTGTGGATGTTTGGGCACAGACAAAGGGACTCACTCTTACTAACTGTTTGATCTCCATGGCCTGATCTCCAGTGGGTGTTTAGCACCCAAAGAATTTGGGGCATGTGGATGATGGACCCATCTTCCTGGGGTGACGGCCCAGTTACTAAGCTTCGTGTCCCTGCCTCAGCCCAGGAGCCGATGCCCAACACAGCCTAGGTGGGAACTGCAGCCCCCACAGGTCCCATGAGGGAGGGCTGTGGGGAGCTCTGGAGCGACAGCTTTGGTTTACCTTCCCACAAACCTGTAGCACAAACCTGGCAGGCACCAGAGGCCTTTTCCCCATTTTCTAACAATCTGTGTATCTATCCTAAAGAGTCACAGCATCAGAACCTGAACTGTCTCAGGGAAGAGAGGTGAGGCATGAAGACAGCAGCACTGAGGCAGCCCGTCTGCCTCCCCTGTCCTCTCCTTATCCCTATGGGCAGAGAAGTGAATGCTTGGAGTGCAGGGCAGGAGTTCAGATGTGACTAAAACCAAATGAGATGTGACCAAAACCATGAGAAAAGCCTTTGGGTGGTTGTGCAATTCATCAGATTCATTTGTGACAGCAGATGTTTTTGCCTTGTTTTTTTCCTGTATATAGAGACAAATAATAGCTGTTAGGGAAATAAGCTCTTCTGGCAAGCCAGAAAGCTGCTCCACTAACCAACAGTATGAAGTCTACAGAGATGTAAAGACCAATTCCCATCTGCTGAGATGATTGCTACGCACCAGTACTCCCTTGCTTCTTTCCCACCTCCTCATCTGTGGATAGGATTTTTGCCTATCCACAAATTGGTCTAGGGACATATTTTCTTAGTAAGAAATCACTGTGTGGTTCTCTTAATGCTGAACAGTTGAGGCAAGCTCAACTGAGTAGACCCTCTGAGCTCGAGGCACTTGCTCGGCAGCCAAGCTGCAGGACCAGCATGGTTTAGCAGCTTCCCTGGAGGCTCTCACATCCAGCAACAGGGAGACAAGGGCTCCCCACCAGCCACCACAGCTCACCTTGCTACCACCAACACTGAAAGCTGAAGCATTTCCAGGCCCTGGATGCAGTTGCCAACATTAACACACAGCTTTCCCTGCCATAAAAGCAGCACAGGCAGCTCTGCTCCATGTCCTGGTGGATGGTAATGGGGGACAGAGCCTTGGTGCTGGTGTTTTGCTGCATGACTGAGGAGTGGAGAGGTGGCTGTGAGGGGCGGAAGGACGGACTGGGCATGAGCAGATGAATATTTGTATCAGCCCAAAGCAGTTAAGCTTGACTGTAGCTAGTCAAAGCCTTGTCTGTGACTGGCCTCTGACAAGCTCCTATGCACAGTCCAGGGTTTTTCAGTTGTCTACTTTTGGAAATGCACCCCGTGGCAAAGGCCAGAAGTTCCTGTGAGATTTGGAAGAGCTGGCAGGCTTAATACACAGCCTGAATGGATGGAGCACACGCCATTAGACACCAAGGCACCACACTAAATTACATATCTTCACATGACCAATCCTACATAGAGGATATAGTAAAACCTTGGAAGAAAAAAACATAGTCTAGGTAGAAAGGACCTGTGCTAGCACTCTTCCAGCCTCCCACCTTCAAAGAAGTCACTAGACCTTTTTCTAGATTGAAATATAATAATGAATAAATAACATGGAACTAACTGCCACACAGTGCATTTCACAGTTCATTTGCCTCTTGCCTTGCCCTGTCCTTTGCCTGCAGTTCACCTCTCCAGCTTGCATGGGGAAGGGACCTACTTCTGACTTGGAACTAAATGGTTCCTGCTAAAGCAGGAGTTTCTGTTCTGATCCTTGCTATGCAGCTCACTTGCTAATTGACCTCTGGAAATTCTCTTAACCTCTGCCTCATATAAAAAGAAGTGTGCTGAGAGGCTTAATTAATTAAGTGGTCCTAAAATGCTCTTAGAATTGCATTCAGCTTCCACTTCTGCATAAATTCAGCACATTGCAGTAACAGTGTGACCGAAGCCATCATGAAAGTGAGACAGCACCAGCCGAAGTATAATGACATAAATACAAAAGTTTTTCCTCATAGTCACTGAATCACAGAATGGTTTGGGTTGGAAGGAACCTTAAAGATCACTTAGCTCCAATCTCCCTGCCATGGGCAGGGGCATCTTCCACTAGACCGTGTTTCTCAGAGCCCCATCCAGCCTAGCCTCGAACCCCTCCAGGGATGGGGAGTCCACAGATTCTCTGGGCACTCTGTCCCAGTACCCTCACAGTAAAGAATGTCTTCCTAATATCTAATCTAAACCTGGCCTCCTTTATCTTACAGCCGTTCCCCCTTGTCCTATAACTACATTCCCTTGTGAAAAGTCCCTCTTCAGCTCTATTGCAGCCCCCTTTAGGTAGTGGAAGGTGCTATAAGGTCTCACCAGAGCCTTCTCTTCCAAGCTCAAATCTCTCAGTCTGTTTTCATAGGAGAGGTTTGCCAGCCCTGTGATCAGCTTAGTGATCCTCCTCTGGACTTGCTCTAATAGGTTCCCATCTTTCTTGTGTTGGGGGCCCCAGACCTGGACCCAGCACTCCAGCTGGAGTCTCTCTAGAACAGAGCAGAGCAGATGGAGAGAATCTGCTCCCTCGCCCTGCTGCCCACACTGCTATTGATGCAGTCTAGGATACAATCAGCCTTCTGGGCTGCAGGTGCACTATGTCGACTCATGCTGAACTTTTCATCCACCAGCAGCCCCAAGTCCTTCTCCTCAGGGGTGCTCTTGATCTGTACCTCCTCAAATCTGTATTTGTGCTTGTGACTTTCTCGACCCACGTGCAGCACCTTGCACTTGGCCTTGATGAACTTCGTGATGTTCGCACAGGCCCAGCTCCCAGGCCTGCCCAGGTCCCTCTGGATGGCTTCCCTTCCCTCCAGCATGTCAACTGCACAACAGAGGTTGGTGAGAGTGCACTCAATCCCATTGTCCATGTTGCTGACAAAGATGTTAAACAATCCTGCAGGTCTTTACCTGTATGAGACCTGTATGGCTTTGCAACTGCATAAAACACAAGGGGCTGGAAACAGGAAGTGGGACCAAGAACTGTCTTCAGCTTTATGACCTGGATTTTTAGGATGGGATGCTTAAAGAGAAGTGAGAGAACCAAAGGTGCTGAGAAGTCAGACTTTCCCAGTCTAAAAATCTGATCAGAGACTGCCTCAAACCTCCAGACCCTCCACTTCATCTGTAAGTCAATAGCTCCCTTTTCTTAATGGGTACATGCAGGAATTACTCCTTCACTTCCATCCAGAGAAAAATGTCCACTCTGCCCTCCATCCCACAGGGGACTAATACTGACTAGACTGGGGCTACCATCTTGAGATGCTCGACCTCTTCAAGGCAAGGGCCACTCCAGTTTCTAGGGCTCTGCAGGGGGTACAGAAAAGGGCTTACTCCAACGAGATTATTGGGAAAGTAAGAGCCCAGTAAGGTTCTAAAAATAAAGCAAGTCCCCCATAGCACTGGGCACCCCAAGGAAATGCATTTCAAGCCCGTTTCTGGATGGAACTGTTAAAATGCTGGACTGCTTGTCCTGGTGGAAGTTCTCCTCTTGGGGAGGTGATGGGCACAGCTCAGTGCAGGCGCTGGCAGCAGCTGGGTCTCACCAAGGCTGTGGTTGCTGTACAACCCATCAGGTGGCTGTTTCAGAGGGATCTAACAGACTGCAAGTCCTGGCTTTCATCAAGTCTTGCTGGAGCTCAGAGGGAAAGAAGGGAGGCCCAGGTAAAGTGGTCCCTACTCCTCAGCTTGTTTCCAATTACCCCAAAGAATGAGAGACTAGGAGGGAAATATTTAAAATTTGTTTAAAGCTGCACACAGTAACAAAAAAACTCACAGCCAGGATACATTATAGAGGAAGCAATCAAAAACTCTTATTGCTGACACCTCAACATTTGCCTAGAAGTGTCTCAGTTTACATGTGACAATGATGAAATGCCATCACAACATTTTTGCTGCAGTGAAGACCGTGGGCTGGAAACTTTCAGGGCCTTTTAGCTTCTGATAGTGCCTGCTGAGGGGCTGGGTGCATTGGTACTGTTCAAAAGAGAGAATAGCAGAGATTCTTGCCCTGAAAGGAAGAATCCATCCTGCAGTGAGGAATGGTGGACAACAAGGTGCTTCAGAGATGTTGCCCCGTGGAACCATCCCATGGAACCATCCCATGGAAACATCAGGCTTGTGCACAGGTACAAGTGGCCTCTCAGATGGGGGAGTCAGCCAGGACCTGGCAGTGACACACTGGACACAGGAATCCTGGTTCTGGTCTGTTCCAGTCATCTGAGCCAAGATAACATATGGAGAGGTGCTCCAGAAGAGACATGTCAGGAATAAGATCAGCTGTTGAATAATGCCAGTGTTCTAGTGCAAAATCTGCATTTTTATTAAAGACATATTTTGGAAGGCCCATTCAAAAATACATTGTGCTCAGTAAAAATTAACCATTTCCATGCTGATAATTAAGGTTACCACAGGATTTTTTTTTTCTCTTTTAGAATATTTACAGCAACAATAGAAATTGTACAGAAGTAAAGAATGGAATACATGCTCAAAAAAAATTCGGTAAGGTGTACCAACAACATGATACAAAGGGTTGTATACAAACACTTTACAAATGGTTTATTAACTTGAATGAAGTCATCCTTAAATATTCAACACATTTTAAAATCAATTTGTATTCCAGGATTAAAAAGGCTAACACCACAACATATCCCTTCCACAACAGAAAGCACGGTAGATTTAAAAGTTTGTGCGCTTTAGATTTTTAATAGCTGTTAAAAAACATCAGGGAATCTTATCTGTAAATTTAGAAGTTTTGAAAGCTGCCTCCCCAGCCTGTTAATCTGTACTGACAGATAGTGAAAAAAAAAAAAAATTCCTAAACTTCATTTTTCCTTCTTTCTTCCAAGTGACACAAATTTAAAATTAAACATTCCACGGTGGAGACCTAAGCAGTCCTGGAATTCCTTATCAGATTAACCAGATTTTAAAATGCCTGCATAGAATTTCCAACAAAATTATGGTTTCTGGGAAGATTTTAGCTTATTGTTCCATATGACCCAAATATAAAGTTATTTCTTTCAGTCATATCCTTCAGTAGTAGAGTCTAAGATGTGCACTAGCAAAAAAAAAAAAAAAAAAAAAAAAAAAAGGAAAATTGAGACAGTTCCCTATGCTTAAAGTCTTGCCTTGTAACTAAAGAGTTAAAAGCTCTGCCATTGGATTTACATGTCAGGAGTTTACACCAAGAGGTTCATATCCTATAGGAAAGTTGAACAGCAGCTTCCACCTTGTGCTATGAACATGCTTTATCTTTATGCTAATGGAAAGCTCTATGACAGCAGCTACTTCACAACGCATTTTTACGCCTGTACAATTAAGATGCCACCTTGCATTTCTCAGAATGGATCCAGAGAAACAATGTCCTGTGGAAACAGAGACCTGGTGGAACGAAAAGCCTGGTAGGCAGCGTGTTTTGGTGGGGGCACAATGAGGTAAGGTGTCTCACCCAGATGAAATGGAAAATTAAAATGAAGGAAATCCTGAGCAAGTCTAAGGATAGCTGTTTGAGTAAAACAGCAAACAGGGTGGAGTAGTAGATAAGGCCTCTAACTCCCTGAAAATCTGCACTAGAGAAACAACAAAGAACAAGGCAACTGCAATATTTGAGAACCACAAGGGGAAGGCCAAGGGAAGACTGCAAAGCAGTGCAAAGGATGGCATTGGGATTCTAGAGGGAGAGCTCAGATGGCTTGGAGATTTCAGAAGTATTTCGGATGAAGGCCCAACAATATTTTATTACATGGTTGCTAACAGTACCTAGAGGAAGAATCTTGTTAGATGTCTCTTCAAATTTGGAGTCAATAGTAAGCTCAGAATAAACAAACCCAACCTCAACCACATTCTGCAAGAGAGAGGAGGTAGATTGACTTGCAGAGAAGACAAGAGATGAGTAGACATTCTTAGGCTAAGACACAAATTCCATTTTCAGGCTCTTGGGTCATGTTTCAAGAGTCACTTTTGCCTGGCTGCATATTTTGTTATGTTCTAAAAGAGCCTGAGGAGCACTTTGATTTGGTGGAATGAAAGAATCCAAACATAGTGGGGCCAGTCCTCTCATACTTCTCATGCATCTTCCGCTGAGTAGGTCAAACCACAACTTTTGCATCAAAAAATTGGCTGCACACAAGGTCACAAATGTGCATCCAAGCAGAACTTGGAACAAGTAAAATTCAGACCTAATCCATCAGATTTACCTACGCTGTCTCATGTGGTAGTTGTTAAGACACTCCATTGAGAGAACAGATGACGTAACACAGCTTTTCTCTTACAATTGAAAGAGGATCTTCTATAAAATCTGCTTTGTTTAATTTTAATGAAATTTGCTTCATGATTGCAAAATGAGGAATCTTCTGTTTCAGTACAACATTCAGTACAGCACAAGACTTCACTTGCCTGATGAGCCTGAGCACTGATGCACTGCTGCTGCTTGACCATTTGGAAAAGGTGCCAACATCTAGAACCTCCAACCTTTGTTATATTAAAAGAGTTTACTCAAACCATGCCCTTTTAAGAAAAGGCCAGAAGTTAAATGGCTTTTTTCCTCATTCACTACAAACCCAGTTAATGAATGGTTAAATATCATTATACCATTAGAAAGAGCTGTGTAGGGAAAGGCACCTGTTCTTAAATAGTGTCTTGATTTGAGGGTTATTCAAAAATGCTTACATAGGGCACATCACCTTTCCTACCATCTCCTGTGGCACTCCTATTTCAAATGGTGGGCCTACTAACATGAACAACAGCCTAGATGCATGGTTTGTGATAATATCCCATTAATAGATGTAGGATGTATGCTAGCTGTAATGGAAAAAATAAACATTCATTGCCACCCTACAATTTGCAGTATATTATATATGGCTATCCTTTTCATACTCTTTGTGTGACTGGGATGCAAATACTCTCCCAGCTCTACTATGACAGTGATCAACACATACAGAATTAATTACATGCAAGTATTTCAAAGCATGTCTCACTATCAAATCATTACAAGACAACAAAAAAATGAAACATGAATAAAACCCCCAATACTTCTAGAGCACAGCTCCTCTTGAAAGTGGCTAGGTATTGCCTTAGCTACCTAGATCACAACAGTGCTTTCAGAGCTGTATATCTGTATTCCCACAGGTTCCTTGTGTTCTTATAGGGAGGTCTACAGAATTGTTGAGGATACATAGCTTTTTCTAGGCGAACCCAGGAGTCTACTCAGCTAACACCTCATCAGCTTTTGAAGAAAAAAAGAAAAGGCTGGTATGTAGCTTTTTACACAAGTAAGATTCATCTCTTAAGAGACCTAACTGCAATGACAAGGAAGGTGAAGAGCCTACCACAGGCCACTGCTTCCTGAAGAGTCACTCCAGCCCTGGTCCCAGAAAGAAATTGGTGCGGCAGAGAAGGGTGACAAGCCGAACGATGACCTGAGGATCTCATGCACTTGGAAGTTTGAAGCCTGCTTTAATATTGATCTAAAAGAACAAGTGGTGTTTGGGGAATGTTATAAGAGACTAAATCTGAGATCATTGACTTCCTGCCAAGAACTCTGCCCAGTGCTCTCCTGGCAACCTCTCAGAGGAGCAACGAAGCTCAGACTGCAATAAATGGAGCAAAAAAGTGTTAAATAGGTCAAAGGGGCTGCTCTCTGTGGCCAGGTCTGTTGAAAATAGATGTTCTAGGTTAATACATTTACATGGCAGTTTAAAATGACAGCTTAGACACTTATACAATTTCAGTTAGGATGAGCTTAAGGTGCTTTTTTTTTCAGTTAAAAAGAGCTCAAGAGCTATAGCAAAAACATATAGACAAGTTTAGGCAGCTTGAGTTCTTCAAAATGACTACAATTAATTTCTGAAACTTCATTTCTTTTTTGTTCACATCATCAGTGAAGCCATAAGGCAAAAGATTGCCAAAGAATAAAATGCAGTTTAACTAGGATCCTTTATACTAAGTAAATCTATAGAGCATGTAGTACAAGACTCACAGACCAGTGAAAAGGAAAGCTCACACTTACAAAATAGTTTGCTCTGTAATTCTCTTCCTCTTTATTAAGTCAGAATATCTCAGTCACTATAATAAGACTCCTTTGAAAGCCTTGACAAAATTACATTAGCAATATTCTAAATATTGGGAAGCTAGACCAGGTTAAAAATACACAATTCATCCCAGCACCAGCTGACCGAGCTGCTGGAATTTCTTTCCAACAGAAGAAAGAAAATACTATGTACATTCAACACAATTTAGTATTCAACTGAAAGCTACTACAGTTTGTTGAATTCAAGAAGAAAATGCAGTATGAAGTAGAAACAACTTTCTGTAAATACGGGCCACCAAATACTCGAACATTCCTTGGGTCACCTTTGAAGATTTGCTAACTACTTTAAACAGCTATATGTACATTCAGGGATTACCCTGAGTTAACTTAATGGGTACTGAGAAAAAAAATCCTTTGGAAACATTTTTCCTTGCTGGAAATCATAATAGCCACATACAGCCCAGTATCATCATCCGCAGCACGAAGCTCTTACCAGCAAGCTAAAAATCTTGCAAAGGCAAAAGGATACATATCCATGAAGCACAGAAGAGTCTTGACTGAACACTCCCTGCGAGACTGGATGACAGAATCATCAAAGGTTGGAAGAAACCTTTAGGATCATCCAGTCCAACCAGCAACCACCCCAGTCACCCTTAAACCATATCCCCAAGTGCCACATCCAGAACACTGCCAGAGCTGTTAACTGCACCATGCCCCTGGACAACTCATTCCAATGCCTGATCACTCTTAGCGATTTTTTTTCCCCCTAATATCTAATTTAAACCTCTCCTGGCACAACAGATGGTCATTTCCTCTCATCCTTTCACTTGAGACATGGGAGAAGAAGCTGACCCCCACCTGGATCCGCTCTCCTTTCAGGTGGTTGTAGAGACCAATGAGGTCCCTCCTGAGCCTCCTTTTTCCAAACACCCCCAGCTCCCTCAGCCACTCAGCTGCTCCAGGCCCTTCACCAGCTCTGTTGCCCAAAAAGAGGCATTCAAACTGCACTGTTTAAAGCCCCACTCTCTCAGACAGTGCTTTTGTGAGGGATCTCAGTGGTATCAGCACATTTTAAAGCAGGGCTAACAGGGCTCATGTAGTTGTGACCAAGCAATGAATCTAACAGAGAATGCTAAAATAAGCTGCTAAACCCTGACAGTGATGACAAGTAATACCACAATGTCTTTCCTAGATGCCCACTGAACTTAGGAAAAAACACTGAATACCCTTTCATGTCTACTGTATTTATATATGCTATATATATGATATATCAACACAGTATATATCATATATAGAGAGATATTATATATTATATCTATCTACAGAAAAATCACATGCACATTTCTTGCAGGCAATTGACAAAGAAAGAATTCCTATTTTGTAATTTTTCAAATTTAGTAGACTGATTTTTAGTCCTGGACAAACCTGATATAACATCCTTCCATACTGTTCTTTCTGACAACAATTTTTACAGTAGTGGTGCCGAATTTTCTGTTGTGAGAACTTTGGTATGACTCAAGAGGTACGAAACAGTATGTCCAGTTTGCATTGTTATCCAAGTAGGAAGTTCAGCTTTTACTGCCTGGCTGCTTCTGTTAACTACATCTATGGCTAAATCATCAAATTTACATTCAGGTTAATCTCTTTCTGGAAAAGACAGTGTATTTGCAAGTACAGGTGTCTTACGAGGACAGCATCTAGAAAACAAACTATGCTTCAGGGTAATGAGGGAGTAGAATTAATGTGTTTAAAAAGGAAAGATTGTATTGTTCTGACACTACAGGCCTGGCTCTCCTCTTATTGCACAAAGTTTAGACTGGCATAACTCTTTTGACTCCTACTGGCTCACATGTGATTGACTTTACTGGTAGCAGCAGAGGAATCAGGGTGTGTATTTGCTACACTTGACATTCACCAAGGTAAAGGCAGTTTTAACTAACTATGTTGTACAGGAGACTGGAACCCAAGATCTAGTATTTTGCTGAGACTGGTAGCTGAACTGGGTATGAGAATATCTGGATAGTAAGACCTAAGGACAAATCAAGTTGCATGGCAACCTTCTCCCTCAATTATCCAAATATCAGATTTGTAGCTTTAAATACATCCTGAAATATAATAAAAAGTGCAAGAGTAGTTTAAATTCTAATACAGTGTTTATCTTATTAGTTAACAGATTGCTAGAGATGTAAAATACACATATGCATAAAAGCTTATACCATGATCTGCAGTGCCATGCTATGCTTAAGTGTTGAAGTTTTGCATTTCACTTGCAATTCATGCTGTGTTTTCTTTGGTTTTCACCCCTGCTATTAAGTGGAAGAGCACCTGCTTTCGCTTGTAGTCATGGGGCACTTTATTTCTTTAGAGGAAACAAAAATTTGGTACTGGGGCTCTGTGCTCTTGATGCAGATGCAGAAATCCCATTAATATTACTAGGAAAGCTAAGGACACAGGGGAGAACATACCACATTTAGATTACTGTACAGTTCTGCAGTCTCTTACATTTAGCCAATACTTCCAACAAAATAGCCCATAATAAAGCTTGAAATTGAATGTTGTCTTTTGTTTGTTACCAATAATGCCTATAATACTGGGCTCTCATAGCCACAAGATTCATACTGTTACAGTCACGTTTATATCCACATTCAGCTTCCTTTTATTAGAAGTATAATACTGCACTTTATATCACAAATGTATAAAAAATATGGCAGATAGTGTCATAACAATACTTTTCTTTTAAATGAGTATATTTAAAAAACAGACAGTTATTTTCCATTTATGTATATATTTATATATAGAATAAAATACTCCTGATGCAATATATAAATGTTACTGTTAGTTTTTTATAGAAACTACTGTAGCTGTTGCACTGCTTCACAATGTTTCAAACAGCTCAAAATAACTTTACATTATAACATAAAAGATATGATTATAACAGTACGATATTAGGTCATCATAAATAAATATTACAAATCCTATCAAATATGGAAGTTTAAAAAACAAATTTAAGACATACAATTTAACTTTAAACCCTTAACAGGGATACACTTTTATCACATAAACCCAACTGTTTTAACTAGGCAGCAAAAAATGTAGTAAGGGCATAGGTCTAGACAATGTTTTCACCCTTATAAGTGCCAATACATACCAGAAGTCTCCCAGCTTTCAGACAGAGATGTGCACTAAGCTGGAATGTAAATGAGAGAAAATGACACTGCATTTTTCTCCCTGACCGGCACACTCTGCCTGGCATCCAGTGACATTTCTGATGACTGGTAACTCATAGTTCAACTTGTGTTCCTGTATAATCCCTGACTCTCTCCGTGGTGCCGAACAGCATAGCTCCACACGTACATATTGCACACCTTTATAAAGCTGAAAATGCAGTCTTACCATCACCAGAATCACCACTGCTCCCCTATGCTGATCTCCACCCACACCGCTCTATTAGCTGGAGTGCAATTACAAGGCTGTCTCTTTGAGATCGTTCAGGTTTGGCATTCGCGGCCGGTTTGTTCGGCTGTAGGTGTGCCCGTTCTGTCCGCTCTTGGAAGGCAGCTGGTCGGAGTAGGGGGGGCCGTCGCTCACGCTCCTGCTCACAGGGGACACGTGCCAGGTGGGCTCCAGCTGGCTGGGGATCTGCAGCGTCGGTCTGCTCTTCGGCTGCGGCTCCGGCCGCACGTTGCTGCTGCCGCTGCTGGAGCTCTGACTCATGGGGTGAATCCGCACTTCGGGAAAGGAAGCTTTGGCTGGCTGGCTGGGTAAGGGCTGGAAGCGGGGCTCAGCAGCAACAGGATGATTGGAAGAGAGGTGTAAGAGCTTCCGAAGAGATTTTAATGGCTGGCTCTGAAGGACACACAGAAAAGCTCCATCATATCAGACTTCTCATAAAAAGTCCTGTCCTATCCTAAACTGAACATCTTGAACTTTATGGGACTTCTTCACTTTTAATTCATATTCGTTTGATATATTTCATTCCAAGCTATGACTACACACCTGAGAAAATGTCTTCTCATCACAATCCAATCTATTAGCTACCTGAAAAGATGGGATCTTTTCTCCCTCAGAAAAATTTTGCTTACCATCAATTATTTTATCCTTGTTTCCTTTATAAATGCAGGCAGAGAGAGCTGCATACATTAGCTGTCCATCTGTCACTTCTACTGCTATTAACTTTAGAACCTCAGCCACATTTTATGAGGCACAGATTTCAGAAATACAAAGTTCTTAAAACTGTTGAGAGCATTGCTTAGGGGTTAGAGTGAGTCTTGACTAACCATCTGAACTGAAACAAGGTCTGGCAGAACTCAGAAGTTACATATTTTGTTTGCTGGCAGCTGGGTGATAGGCAGCTCTAGTCTCTTGCAGCTTCTTTCACTGGTGAACAGGTTGAAGGAAAATGGTGATATGGGGTTACTGAAAATGGGTAGCAAGAGCCTGGGGAAGCCTGAATACACAAAGTGGTATGAAAGCGGCCTCATTAAATTCCACAGCTCACAGAGCAACTTGTTTCTTCAAACACTGCAGCTGTAACAAACCCTCTTTTCCAGTTTCCATTGTGACAACAATGGAGCATGGCACTGACCCTCGCTCCCAAACACTGCCCACTGAGCTGGTTTTAGAACTGGAGAAAATAAAGTTGTACCAGTGCAGTGCTATGCTCCAAAAATGTAGCCTGCCAAAACTGCAGTCTGTGCCAGCCACACTGTAACGTGGTCTCAGTGCTCTGGCGACCACATCAAGTATCCAACTGTGCTGAGCAGCAGCCAACCCTCAGGATTCACCATTCCTTACAGAGCTGACTTGAGGGCTTTTGTACAGGACTGCATCACTACCACAGATGTGCACTGAAACACTGCTTGCCTATAATACTAAAAACACAACCAATATTGTGAAAGGCTCAAAAACTGAAACAGGACATTTAGTCTCTCTTTCCCTCTTGTCATTCATATCTACATTTAAAAACAAATTATGCAGGACTGCAGGTACATGATTTTTTATATCCAATGAGAAAGGCATTAGAAAGTCAGGAAACAATGTCAAATGCAATTTTTCTATTTACCAGAGAAAAAGCTGTCAAGATACGCCAGTGATATTAATAGATAGGGAATTGATAATGCCACTTACATGAGGCTGGATTTCTGTCATCTTCTCAGGATGCCAATCCTTTTGCCTGCTGCTCTGGTGATTGGAAGAATGAATGGCTTTCTGTAATGCCAAGAGATCTTGACCTTCGGTGTTAGGCATCTGCAACAAAATAATTAAATACTGGTTTCCAAGTATTTTCTTAAGAATAGCTGTAAATAACTTCCCACAGTTAACTACAGAACACAAGTGAAGCCCATTACTGCAGCAGAATTGCAATGACCTCTCAATAATTTTCCCCATAGTAAGAGCAAGTGGCTGTGGACATCATGCAGATTTGCTCTACCCTTACCCCTTAAAGCATTCACATGCTGTTAGTGTTATTTGCTGTAAGAAAGAGCAGTTAAACAAGGCCTCAAAAATAAAATTAAAAAAAATATTGTTGAGCCTCATCTTCATTTAAAAAGCATTCCATACTGCAGTTAAGACCATGGATCAGTTCTATAAATTTGCTCCTGAGTGAAGCAGAACAAAATCTCTCTAAACGGATGTCTTAACTGACATCACAAAACCAAGAGCTTTCTCTATTCCCATCTTTCCTCTCCTCCACAAATATCCCAAACCAAAGCAAAAATTAAGAAACAGCTGAAACTTTATGGCAGAAAGATATTTTAAAACTTACATGTAGCTTTTAATCTCATTTCAAGAATTCTAAGCAAAAAAAGGACAGTCAAAATATAACCTCTTTTTAATGCAAGCTGTCTTTTATCATGAACAATCAGGACAAACAAAAATACAACAGACGCGTGAGCCAAAGTTCTTTTCAGATAATCCATTGCTAGAAATTTGATTTATTTAAATTTATATATAAAGGAGTAGTTTGTATAAAATTATGCATTTATGATATAGTTATAAACCAAACCAGGTTAATTTTTTTTCCTGACTGAAACATAATGAGACAGTTTAATTTTAAACATACACAATTTCACAACTATTTTCCTCCCTTAGTCTTACTCCCAAGACTCATTCTCTCTGGGACTGTGTATGTTACATTTTCACTAAAAAATACTAAAAAAAAAAATTTTGAGGCACAATCTATTTCAACAGAACTGCTGATTTTACTTAAATTTATTGAACTGGCCCAAGATACTTAACTGGCATGAAGTGAAAGTGATACCATGAAAATAAACCACATGCTGCTGTAGTCAGAAAAACAAATTTGCTGGAGCATTTTACAGTGCTACTGTACTTAAAAATGAATACCATTGGTAGAGTGACTACAGGAAGTTTTTTCAAAGAAGAACTATGCTTTAAATTATTCTTTGAATTAAAAAGAGGAAAGAGGGATTTCTTGATGCTTGGATTCTCGCCGCTGGTTGAGTCTGTCTGCAATATAAGACACAGAAACTAAATGCATAGTATTTCAATTCAAGAGATCTGCCCTTACTATGTTATTCTTTTTCTTGCTTTTATTTTTTTTTTTTTGTTGTAATTCGACAATACATGTTATCAAGCCTATAATGTGCTTTGGAAAAATACAATAATGATTGAAAAAAGCCTATGGAACAAATTCAAGGAACTCAGTGTATAGAAAGCATGTAAAAAACAGATCAGCACACCTATTCTTGTATCCATGTTCATTAGGAATACAGAATATATTTATTTCAAAGCCTTTTGGAAACAACTGGTAGGTCTTGTTGACTTTACTGAGCTTTGGATTAAACCCTGTAACTCTGGCAATCATTTGTATTTCTGATAATGACCTAAAGCAGTATGACATTTCTTACTTCTATATAAAGAAAATATTAAAGATACACTAACAATAATAGGAGTTGGTTTGAGAATGAGAAGCTGATAGTTACTCTAGGAAAAAAAAGCATTCTATTTTTAACTTGCAAAAAGAACTAAGGCTCCAAGATGAATTATTTCAGTTCTAACATAAATTTGCCATTAGCAACTTCATGTATAGCTGCAAATCCGTGTGCTGTTTTATTTTAATTTCTGTAGCAGAACCAAAGAGCTTACCAATGGATTCATGAACAACCAACAGAATTATAAGGTACTAGAATTATAAACGGGACTATTCCTCCCCTGCTCGGGTACAAACAAGCATAGAACTATCATCTTCTATCAGAAGAAATCTTTATTATGCAATAGAATTATTATATGACTAAATAGAATGACAGGTGCACTACCAAAAGTGAGGGGTTTCAAACAGCTTTCTCAGCTTCTAGACTCCATCCAAGTTAATGAAAGTCAATAATTAGCATAGCTTATGTTTAGGAAATTTATGGTCAGAATAATTTCCTGTTTCAAATTCAGTAAATTAAAAAGGAATCAAAGCATTGCTAAGAGAAACGCTCACCTGCAACTGTTTTTTCCAAAGCAGATAATTTCTTCAGACCCATAGCTTGAAATAAGTGCCAAAATCTGCAAAACTCAGGCTCCTCTGAAGATGGTGCCTACTGACACTGTGCACAACCCTCACGGATATCAAATTGTTTGGTGGCAGATGACAGATAAAACAGTGATTCTAGTAATCCTCAAAGCCTTTTGCTACATTACTACAACATTTCAAACGACGAAAAGGAGAATGGGTAAGAACAGCTCTGCAAAAACACTATTGCAAAGAATTCCTGTAAGAGGCAGTAACAATTGCTATCCCACGAGGTGCTGCACCTGGAGAACTCTAGGGAGAATGATTCATGGGAACAACCTGCAGGAAGAACGTCAGGAACTGGGATCAATTCTGGGCTTTTAGATATTTTGAGAATGACGTTACTAAGATGTCTTCAATCCAATTTCAGGTATCTTTTACAAGATGATGATCACCAGCAAAATGAGACTTGCCAAAGGATATCAGAAGTAAGTCATAGCTAGCTATTATGTGCTTCCCAGCTCTGTGACAGCGCTCAGGTTTAATTTGTTATTTGTTGCAGAAAGTCTGTGTTTGAGTAAATAACTGGAATTTCATACTTGTAGGACTCTACATGAATTGTTGGTCTTAGAAAAAAAACTTGGATAGTCACAAGTCTACTGAGACTTTTAATATGATCTAATAGAAAACATTCTACGTGTAGTTGAAGAGCTATTTTTAGAGTGCTGTGAACAGCTCTTACTACCGAAGCCAAACTTGGTGCTGAATTGAAGGCAGTAATTTTTATTTGTACTGAAAGGTCCTAAAGAATGTCCCAACATTTGTTAGGTAGATGTCTTCATCTAACAGATGAAGAAGAACAAAGAAGAGTGTCTGAACGAGACACTTGTACACACATCGGTGGTACAGTCTGTCCCTAGATACTGTCCTGGTAATCAGCTGTAAATAGAAATGAAAGGAGGTTTTTCTAGCTCTGGCTGGATCCAAAACTCAAGTTGATCTCAGCAAGTTTTCAGCTGAGGATGAAAGAGTTGTATCACTATCTTATTTCACTAATTTATTCATCTTTCTGTGAGATACCCGCTCTAAATAGCAAACTTATTTTTCCTTTCTCTCTCTCTCTCTCCATTCCCCTCTACCCTTCTCCTTAAGAGTGAGAAGAAACAGGAGTAAGTATTATATATAAATCTGCCTTATCTTTTAATCAGCAATGGTTTTGGTAGCTATAGATCAAGGTAGTTTTGATTGAGGTGTTTTTTAAAATGCCAGATCACACAGTTTCATCTGGAAGCAAATACACCATCTATCCTCTGAGCCATTGGAGTGTTCTCTGCCACCATGTCTGGATGGCTGGAATCAAAGTATAACAATGCAAATTTAAAACCTTTTTTTTTTTTTCTCCCTTGAAAATGCATCACTGGAACCAATGGCCTTAGGTGTGCTATCTTTACATGGACATTTTGGTATCAAGTAGGCCCAGAGATATAATTGAGACATTTGGTTCAGTTGTGTAATACAAATTATTGTATTTGAGCTGCGTACAGGTATGAGGGTGAACAAGTTCAGAAGGAGAGGTAGATGACAGTGCTCTAAATCCTGCCCAGGAGGAAAGTGAGATGCAGTTCTGAGTGCTAGTTAATACACATATGCACATGTTCCATGCAGTTCAAAGAAACTTAAAAAAAAAACCCAAAACAACAAAAATCCTGATAATCACTCCTCTCTCCCAGTTTTCAATAGATCAGTCCTCCTCCAACACTCAGAGTCTTATCACCTCACTCCTTGACAGCAGATATTTTCATTAAGTCCCTCCCCTTTGCCAGGAGTGAGCACAATTTACTCCATTCTGAGAATCTTCAGAACTATAACTGCATTTATACTTACAGGAGCATTACAATTCTACATGTGTTAATATTTCCAGAGCTGTCATTTAAGAATGAGATTATGTTTAGGTTACTTCAGTTCTGAGGGATATCTTCATTATAAAACTTTCTGAAATGTTAGTATACCACTACTTTCTGATAAAAGAAAGTCCTTTCTCCCTCCCAAAAACTATATGAAAATGTATGAGACACCACAGACTTATACTGAATAACAAAAGCCACAATTCATTCCCTCAACAAAACACAAAACATTTAAGAATGGTTAAGACACATCATCCTTATTCCAGTCATAGGATGCAGCAAGAAGAGAGAGACTGTTACCAAGACACTTCCATGAAAAAGAATGGAAAAAATTCTCATTTGTAACAGTCTCATTTTCTCTGTATGGGTGCCTGAAACTATTCAAGCTCTGGGGACACACAACAATGCATTTACTATTCTTGGAATGGAATCACCATATCCTGAATTTGTTGCAACATCATCTCAAAACTTGCATCAAAACTGACTCTCAAAGTGTCTGAATGAAAACAAAGGACTAGTAAGTGAAGAATTATTGAAAAGGCAAAAAAATCAACCCTGAACAGAAGAATAATTTGACTTTCACATAGCGAAGTGAGAAAATAAAAGAACAAGTATATATACACACACAATCATAAATAATACAAAGGTACTGTACTAATCTAGCATATTAAAATGGTATCATTCAAAATGAATAAACGAATTCTTTTGTTAGAAATGCTGCATACTTACATTTTGAGATTTCTTCTTTTTCTTTTTTATTGCCCTGAAAAAACCTTGCTTTTCTTTCTCCTTTAGCTGTTCTGAGTGACTGTTAAGGTTTTCAGGACTTTTCCTAAATATGAAATAAGGTATTGTAAGAGAAATTTTATTATGCTATTATTTTGTAAATTCTGTGTAATACCGAGATCTGATGCCAAAGAATGCAAATTATTGATTAAAGTAAAAAGATACTTAATGTTTTAGCATTCATTGGTTCCAGGGCTACTACACAAATACCAGATAGTGTTATTAAAAGGGAGAGGAGGGACACAGTGTTAGGGTAAAACGATTAGTTTAAACCAATGAATAGTTATTTAGGGAAAAGGAAAGCATGCATGTGTTCTTTTAAGCCAGAATTTAATACTCAAACCAAAATATCACACACGAGATCTTTTAGAAAAATGAAAAGCATATCTGAGAGAACATACAAATGGTGACGAGGTATAAAAGCACAGGTCCAGTTTATCCATTGCTCGCCGGAGAACCAGGAGTTGCAAAGTTGGCCAGAGAGAACCACTTTCAATTGAACTTCCTGACCTTTGCTGACATGGTTCCAAATTTACCATTGGGGAAGCTGGGGATCTACTGTTGTCCATTTCAGCTTAAAACCTTCAGTTAGTTTGTTATGCATGGGTGAGGCAGTGCTGGCAAAAGGAGGTGACCCGAAAATGGAACAGGTGACTTGCCTGAAGACTGAATTTCCACCTTTTAACTCTTAACTTATATATCTGAAGCAACTGCAGCTGATAAATAACATGTTACTTTCAATATACACAGTAAACCATGTATGTAAAGTGCTTATATGGGGTAAAAAGATGGTTTACAAGGAGAGTGGTGAGACATAACTGAATGCTGTTCTAGTGCTCTTTAAAGTAGCTTGAAAATTGAAAATGGGAAGGAAAGCATCACAGAAATAATTCAGAGATTTCAATCTCTTTAGAGTGTTTAAAAATACAGCCAAACCAGCCCAAATATTTAGTTGATCATGATGCACAACTACTTATCCAGGAAGAAATTACGGAATACTAGAAAAATCTTTAAACTAGTGGGCAAAGATATAACAAGTGGGTGGATGATGAAGCCTGAGAAGTCATATTAGAAATAAGGCACTGATTTTAACAATAACATCCTTAACTGCCAGAACAAACTCCTTAGTGAAGTGGATTTCCCATCTTTGACATTTCAAATCAGGACCTAATACTCATATGGGAGACACATCAGACAGGTCTGCCTCTGGGCTTGGATCCCAGAGAATGGACACTTAATAGCAACCAACATACAGAACGTCCTAGTGGCTGGTTTAATAGTCCTTTTTCATGCTTAAATTGCATGAAAACAAAAAAGAAAGCATTCCATTGTCTTGATGGAAAACCTAAAGGAAAGCCACTATTTTAAGGGCTCTGTATGACAAACAGGAGCAGTTTTTCTTGGAGTGACTGTAATGTAGCAACATTTAACTGTCTACTATAGTTGTCGCTGGCTTCTAATTCTGGCTTTGAATGCTATGCTATCAGCTGGTGATTCAGCTGCTACTACATGCCAAGCTGACTTTTTTTCCCCAAGCAAATGTGAAAAACATAATTGGGGTAGAAATCACTGGAGTCATCCTCCTTATTGATAAAACCATCTTCACTCTGGTAGGTAGTATCAGTTCCTCAATTTCTACACAAAACCACCTCAAGCTTGAAATGTTACCTGGTTCTAAGTATAAAAGCCTGCAGTGTTTAAATCCTGGGATAAAGTACAACTGTTCATTAAGAGAATGGTCTTAGAAAAATATTCATAGGCAGGAAGTATGGTAGAAATTTTCCTAATTTAGATTTTTGGGAACTTACGTCTAGATGCAGAAAATACATTCAGGTGCATGACAACATATATTTAATGTGGACATTACAACACTTCTACAGGAAAAATCTCTAGTTTAACATAATTATTATAAATATAACCTTTATTTTAAACATAGTGGATTGCTAAGGATTCCTATTGCTGTCACATCCCTGTATTTGGTACTACTGTAAGTCTAAAAGCTGTAAGGTACTCTTATACAAGTCACTTAAAGCACCAAGGAGAAAGCCAGAGTAAAGACTACTGAGAGCTTTAGATGCAGTGAACTCAGGAGTCTGACTTAACACAGACAGAACACTTGCTGAATTATTTACTAAATGATTTTTACTTGATTTGTTTAAAAAGTTGAAGGAAAGCACACACCCCAGGTATCCTGCTTGTACTCAGAACATCATGTAAATGGGGCTAAGAATCTTCTGAGCCTTTCCCCAAAGGAACTCCTGTGCATCCACATCTGCAAACATATCCCAAATCACAGCCCCAATGCAAATAATAACCTGATGATTTTTGTCCCCTGAGGAACCAGTGTCAGACCATAAGCAAATCCCCAAGAAGTTATTTTACACTTCTTTAAAATTTTTCAATGTCTTGCTTTTCTGTTCCAAAATCTATTCCAAAATGGAGATGCTGTATTTTAAAAGGTGAAATTAATCTTCAGAGTGAAGCTTGGAACAATTTTTGCCATACTTTTAGACAGAGATTCACTCAAGTGTGATTCTTTTCTTTGGCCCAGTGAACCTGGATGAGAAAACTGCTCTCCACAGCAGAGAGGAGAGACATGAAATCCTGCACCATCTTTTTACGAAAAAGATGACCAGAGTGAATAGGAAAATAAGGGGCTGAGAACTGCTCATTTCCAATTGCTGCTTACCCAAAAGCCAGCGGTTTTATACTGAATGGTTTATGTCATTAACTCCTATGAGTCATATTGCAGTACAGTTGTCTAAAAAAGCATTGACCTTGAAAAGCAACTGCTTCAAAACACATGCTCATTATGTGAAGAGAGTGAACATATATAGCATTATAGCAGGAAGCTTCAACACCAGGATTTTGTACTGAGTAAAAATAGAGCAGAACATTTTGATCGATGATGAAACACTGGGATATTTTAGGCACCCCAAAAGATGATTTTCAGATAATGGACAGTAGAGGAAAAAATTAGGATTATCAGAAAAAAAATCTGTATGGTAGCGTCATGAAAACTAAACTCTTACAACATACTGCAAATATCTTGGTATTTTGCATAAAGCTTCAGCTCTTGAAAGCAAAGAGTTTCACCAGAATCTATTATGTGTTGTCTGTTTTAGTATAAAAACTTACTTGCTTTGTCTTTAGCAAGTAAGAGTAGCCCTAGAGAAGAGCCCCCACTCAGAGAAATTTTTCTCCAGCAGAAACCAAAGGCAAAATGTGCTGTACTTTGTTATTTTATCTTTGTGTATCTTTTGCATGCTTAGGACATATAATGTAGAACAGATCGGTTATTCTGGTCTGAAACACTTGGAAAAGGCATAAGGACAAACAGAAATTCTGTGATAATCACTCTTATTTATTTCCCCTGAGAAGAAAGGAATCCAGCTTCATGCAGGTGCAATGAGGTGTAGCAGCAAACATGCATGTGGCAAGCAAGCTGATATTCTTTCACATTAACTAAAAAGAATAAATAGGAAGCATGTTGCATTCATGCTGCCATAGAGAGATTTGTATTGCAGACAGCTCTTTTTGGGAGGCAATTCCTCATGCTTGTTTCAGTTATTCTTCAGCAATCCTAATCTCAGCAGGCAGCCTAGCTTGGAAACCCTCTGACTGCCAGTCTACTACTCCCTTTACTGATACAATCACAATTACATGAGTAAGGATTTTGTCTAATGAAGGAGTTACTGAAATAGCTGAACTTTTCTTTGGAAGATAAATGGACAAACACTAATTCTCCAAGTTAGCTTTTAGTTTTGCTTAAAGTACGACCCTTAGGGTCATTTACACAGTTACCATTTAGCAAAGGCAAGAAAATGTCAGAAACTATTGAAGCAATTCAAACAGATAGTTCAAGATAAGAATCTCAATCCCACAAGCTGAACCTCACAGTAAAACTTGGTCTAAAGTCTGGCATTGAAAGCTTAAAAATCAAAGATCAAATCTGAACTCTGTCTGAAGCTGCAATTTTTTTTATTTTTCATGTGGAAAAGGAGAATTTATTAATTGGAATAAACCCCAGATCTATTATCTCATATACAGAATACCATTCAGAATTTGCCATTTCCTGATTTGTTTTTACAAATTCCACTAAAGAACTGGAAAGTATTTACAATGCAGCAACAGTCATACTGCACACACAGCTGAACATGCTCTAAACTAACTTGCTCAGATGTTAATAACCTTTTACTTTAAGGAACAGTGTGACTATAATGTTACACTGATACTGACACGGCAATATAATAGTCAGTCATGTCCTGTTTTCAAAATATTGTATTGTTCTGGAGCCTTGAAACTTAATAGTGGATATAGTTTTTAAGCCTTTTACTCTCACAAGAGTAAGGGGTTTTTTTTTCTTTTCTTGAATGACAGATTTTGCGTGTGTTTTTATATATTATATACCTATAGTATATGTAATAATATATGTATAATAATATTATACATATAGTTCCTTTTTTTTATTATTTTTGCAGAAATGTATGAAATACACTAGAGAAGATACAACAAACTGCTTGTCACAGCATGACCACATTTGTATGGACATTAAAAATCTAAACAAAAATGCTTTCCAGAAGCCCCCAAATATCTCATAAGCAGTCAATGCAAACATTTCCAATATGACAGGAGATACACTACTGCATGTTGGAATTTATTCTAAAGAGATGTTTAGAACTGTGACAATGGTAAAGGTAAGTCAGGCCAATGTTCTGGCACACTGCCAGAACACAATTAAGTATCTTGCCTATACCTACAGATTTTGCCCAGCTCAGGACAAAGCTTGTATGAGTAAAAGAGAATAAAGTATCTATTATTGTATCAATAAGAAAAAATTGAGCAACTGTAAGGTCATTTACAGGAAATTAAACTCTAGCAAAGAAAAGATTTTCTAGAAGGATGAAAAATTTGCCTTTTTTTCCAAATCAAGTTATCTGAAGTTCAGAAGTGATCTAGTAATTTAAGAGTAAAATCTGATGACAAAAGTCAAGTTTATAACATCTTTATTTTAAAAGGCAGGACAGTGGGGACAGAGCGAAATAATGCACACAAAGACAAGGGAACATCTGTGACAATTCAGTCTAGCAAACATTCACAGAATCTTTGACAGAAGAAAGGCAACACAGAGCAATAGTATGAGAAGCAATATTTTACAGTAGTGGCAAGTCCAAATGGAATACATGTCACTCATAATTCGAGATGAAATGCCATGTACCAGTTAGGTATGTCAGTCAAACATCAAATATTTACTTCATCATAAAATTGATGTAAGCAGAATCACATTCCATTAGAGCTTTCAACATTTTCATAAGCATTTACACAACTTCTATACAGAAAATTAAGTAGAGGAACATAGACTCTTCACCACTCAGGAATCTGATTAAGCTGCATTTATGCACAGAACAATTTTAAAACAACATTAGACCATTGCCAGGACAACTTAAACAGTTAGCATGTAGAGCTGGGCAGGAAACGTTTTGGGAAAATAGGGAGTAGGAAAAGAAAAGAGAAAGATAAGCATATGCCGAAATAGCAGTAACTTAGTGTTGCAGGTACTGCTATTTCTTCCATTTCATAAGAAGGAATTCTGTGGGTTATCATTCTTCTGTGGGTTCTTCTCTCAAAGGAGCTGTTCCACTTGGTGAAAATATTTGAGTACATTATTTGGAGCAAGGACTTAAATCTAAATGTCTCAAAGTTAATGAAGGGCCTTTCTCTCTAGGCCATTTGGAGCACCTCTGTGGTCCTTTCACTGTTTTAACAAGATGAAACAGCTTCAACAGAATATATTGAGGGAACCAATGTGCTCCAGAATAACCACTAACTTCTGGTTTAGGGCATTCACTAGTTTCATCTAAGATCTGGGTTCAAGCCTCTGGTTTAAATAACAAAGACCCTGCACTCAAGTTCACATTCTAAAAAATAATGCTGCCTCCAAAATATTTGCTATTTTGAGAATATCTCTGGTTTTGACTGGAAATTCCATCCTGGAGCTGAAGAATCTTCACAATAAAAGGTTACTGGATATCAGCCAGTTCCCTTGAAAAGTTTTGGGTTTGGTAATTTGGCATTATAAACAAAAAAAATACTTCATATAAAAAATTCCCAACCAGCTCTAATAACATATGGTATTTTTTCAGTTCAGAGTTAGAATAACATTACATGTTTCTTTGCAGTCAAGACAATATATTGCTAAAGGATATATAAAGCAAAACAAGAATCCAGTTGTCTTATGTTCTATGCAAGATAGAAAGATCCAGATATGAAGGACAACAAAATATGTAAAAGGGTTCAACAGCAGGAATAAATACCTTCTTTAGCCACATAAGGCACAACATAAGTACCACCTTTTTACATAAATGACCGGTTTCCTCAGCTAACTTCCAGAAAATGGATGTAGGTGGAGCTACTGAAGGACAGGAAGCAGACTCTAGTGAATCAGAGCAGGTGAGAAGGGTTCTGGAGTAAACATCTTCTATTACTGACATGGGTATAAAACCTGAACACAAGCTGAAATACCAAATGTCCACCACCCACCACCCCCCTTTCTCTTTTAAGCACAGAATTCACTGGTTATTTGTGTGAAAACACATTAAGTCAACAAACCACAGAAATGATTCTTTAGATTACATGACTTTATGACCCTTTCAGAAAGAAGTGTTTCAGAGAGTGGTACAAAGCATAGTTGAACCTTGCAAATGTATGCAGGCCATTCCTCCCGCCAATCCTCTGAAGCTCCATCTGCTTATTTTTATTCAATGTGCTTTATTGTGATTTAACAAAATATAAGATTAAGAGTATTTTAGAGCCAAACAGCTCTCAGAGAAACAAAATTAAGGTATTTCCCTTTAAGTCCTGCAAAGCTATGTATATGCTGTCATTTTATTAGCATAATTAAAGTGCTCTATGTTACATAATGGAGCCATGTGATGCTTTTTATCTTTTAAAATCAATACACACCATTAAGATGTTGCTTAGTCAATTTTCCCATAGAAGGTATTAATTTCCTTCTGTGTGTAAACAAAGAGAGCAGTGGACCCCATTGTAGGGTGAAAATATTCTTCATTAATGTAGTCCTATTTTATATATGGAAACATGCATTTTGACATTTTTTCCACTTGTCTGACAATTCATGCTTCTGTAACCCACAAACTGCTATAATACTACACACACACAAGCACTCTGTACTATCATTAACTGAAGACTAATAGCGGGAAAAAAATTGTGAAGGACTGGACAAAAGTATTTAAACTTTAATGCATTCATGTTATGGGTGCAATGAAGTATTTCTTGCTGCTCAGAAGGGGATAGAAAACATGCCATGCTATGCCAGTATAGATAGAAGCAACTAAGCACATGGATAATTGCAAATCTCGAGAAAAGCGTGAGGTTTTTTTTCCTCCCATTAAAACCACTTTTTTTTTCCTGGCCATTCTCTACACGTGTGTGCAAATTACAACTCACCAGGTATCAAAGGTGGTTTGTCTCTTGGAGTGGTTTGTCACCGTGGTGCTGTCTGCTGGTAACACCGAGGCTCTGTTTGACACATTGTTTTCTATGTAGGTACTCTCTGGACGCGGAGATGGAACTGAACGGAGAAACAGCAAACAATGGGCACTGAGCTCAGCCAAAAATCCCAGCTCCTGCTTCTCTGCTTCCTCTCTACCTCTTACAGCAACAAGAGAGTGAAGGCTTTGTGTATGATTGAAAAAAAAGCTGACGTTTTGTGATCCGTGCAGGGTAATATTGGTTGTAAGATGAGATCTTCATCAGAACTTGGTTAAGTTCTCATTAGATTTGAGAACACTTCTATTTGTAGGGAGCCATAAGTGTGATTGATATTTAAAAACAGGAAAGAGAATAAGAGTTTGGAATTCTGTTACTAAAGACATGAAATACTATAGTTTACACTTTGTCTTCACTTTAGACCTTAAAAAAAGTAGTACCCATTTTGGAAAAAAAAATTTGAATTTTTAATGTAACTAAGAGATAATGCACTAAAAATTAAAATATCAAAATTGGATATTATGTACTTTTCAAACAGGCATACTGTGGCTTTGAAAATACACAACTATATACAGACTTAGAACATAAATTTATTAGAATTATGAATATTACTAGAAATACCTGCACTGGATTAAAAATTGACCAGACACTTGGTCAACTGGAACATTAATGCATCATCTCATTACACAATCTATCTATTAGAATCTGTAATTTTTTGTTCAAGCTGTAGTACAAAAGTATATGCTAAAAAATACTGATTTAATACAATGGTTAAAAATTATATAAATAAGAATTCACCTTTTTCACAATAATTTGCATATACTATTATCACCAGTTTTATATATACTATTATCAATGCATTATTTTAAAGATAATATCATCTTCCCAAATCAATAATTTCATCTTCCCAAATCAATAATTAAGTCCACCTAAAATATATTTGTTTGATAGATACAGCTGAAGAGGAAAAACCCTCCAGTTTATAATCAGGAATTGAATAAATCCCAGACCTACAGTTTCTTTAGCACATGACTTCTGGAAAGTCATTCTTCTTTGGAACTTTTGTTTCACTATGTATAAAAAAGGATAATCCATGTCCAATTTTAGGAGCTTTTCAGGGATTAATGAAAGCAATTCAGGATTGAGGATTCTTAAGTATACTCTGTTGCATTTGCAACAAAAACTTACACTCAAAAGCATCGCTCAAAACAGTACAAGCTTTAATTCTGCTCACAGGTTTTAACATTGCAGTGGGACACTTGCAAGGATTGTCAGATTTTAACGTGTCTAAATCAGGTCATCAGCCAACCGGTCAACCTGAAGAGGATCAGAGGGAGATTTGTGACTCTACTTAAGGTTATTAGGTGACTCATAATCGAATTTCAGCTGATTGGGACTTCTTAAGGTTCAGAGGAGCCCCACAAGCCTCCTAACACTTGCAGGACAGTAAGTAGTCTCTTATCATCTTTTTCAAAACAATTACTGAGGTTTAGCCATGAGGCAGCTGCTCAGAAATCACCATCTCTTGTGTTGTGTGTGGCCATACACAGACGTGTTTTATTATTTATTCTGAACTGGAATTATGTTAGCATGCTCTTGCTTGTAGGAAATGCTGATCTTTAGTAAATCTTAAAAAAGAAATGCCATAGGTTTCAAGCCATGAAAAGCTAGCATTACACTTTCATGCAACACAGTATCCGAAATGGATCAGTATGTCAGTGTGCTACAAGTGCACAGCTGTTTAGATAGAGTCTTTATAAGAACTGAAAATAAAAATTAAAATATTAATTGACTGCTTTATTTGGTAATATTAGCTTATTTTGTTCATTTTGCCCTGATAAATTATATCCTGCCATACAAGGTGCTGCAGTGGATATACTTCTCAATTAAAGTGAGCTATCATTTACAAACAAATGATATGGTACCAATGCAGGTCCTGCAAACAGTCTAGCAGGTAAACTCAACCTCTAAAGTGGAGCAATAATACTTTTTTTTTAAAAAAAAGTTTTTGTTGTTCATGTTAATTCTCTGTATCCATTTCTACTACTTAAGTTATATTCCATGCTAAAATTCTTGATTAAATTTGAAAGCTCCACCATGAAATTACCTCTGTAAAAGCTGCCAACTCTTCTTGGAACAGGGTCATTATACAGAATTCTATTTTCTTTAGTAGATGCTCCATCTTCTGTGTGTGGATCATGATATGCTCCACCCTAAACAAAAGAACAATAAACTATTTAAAATAAAAGACTGTAAACTGATTTTTAACCAACATACACACGTAAGCAAGAAAACTCCAAAATTCACCATACAATTTTCCTTTCCTATTATTAATAACTGTCAATATTAAATCACAGACTATGTAATCAATAATTACTTGGTTTTTCTGCTTGCTTATTTCTTTCCAAAATGACAAGAAAGGCATTAACAAAATTTAGCCTCTAAGTTGTAACTTTAAAGACTTGAGTCTGATTCAGGCCCTCCGATTTTCAAGGTGAATAAAATGCAACTGTAACATCTCTGGAGGAATCTCTCACTGAAAGCTTATTAAATTAATTTCTGATGGAATCTGGTCACTCTGCTACTGGCAAACTTTAAAAAGCGGGCAGAAAATGCATCTCATTTGTGAAAACTGCAGCACCAAATCATCCCTTATCATCTCAACATCATTACCTAGAGGTACCAACAGTAACAAAATGTACTGTACGCTAAATAAGAGAAAGTCTCTGAACTAAGAAATCTATAGGCAAAGTACTTCAGTCAGACAGGACAGCAAAATGCATCGCATTACCTCTAATTTATTCTATTTTCCTGAAAACAGTACTTTCTGGAAGTACTTCGAATAAAAGTTTAGGTGAGCCCTTAAAAACATCCTTATGCAGATAATGTTCCACCAAATACGACTTAACCCCACTCTCTTAAATGAATCAGCAGCTGCAATTTTTCTCTCAGTATGGATTGACCACAGGAAATTTAATGCTCTCTACAAGACCCCACAGGAAACTACTGAAATTCTACTGAACTTGGACCCCTGTATGAACTGGAATCTACAATGTTCAAGAAGGACAAAGGTTAAAAACCAAAGCCACAAAAAAACCTAACAAAATTACAAACTGGGATTTCAATTCACTACATGAGTGATTTGCAAAATCCATTTTGCCTTTTGTGGATGAAGATCTTGTCTCACTGTCACTGAGAAAACAAACCTTGAAACAAAGACCATAACTGCAGCTAAAACAATGCTTCAAATCCCAGTTGGATTCCTCTAAAATTTACCAGAGGCTGAAGCATTTGATTAAATTATTACTTGTATTAGGTACCTCTTAATTAATCAGCAGTTAAATTTCAAACATGAGACAGTATTGGCAAATTGTATTTGATTTTCTTCTGCTTAAGCCTTTTTGTATACATATCGTTTAAATGTTAAAAAAATCGCTTAAAACAAAACTGTTGTGTTGAGACTTGAAATGCCCTAAAACAAAGACTGGATGGGAGTTTTTTCTTGATTATTTTTTTTTAGAATAAGATTTAAAGCTTGGCAAACAAAGAATGTTTTTCTTCAAATGACTTGGTAGAGCTAAAAAGAAAATCAAGGAGAAACTAGAAACATGGAAATGAGGAAACTTCACAAAATATGAGCAGAGAAAAGAAAGCAGGGGAACTGCTCAGAAAAAATAAATACAAAAACAGTGAAGAATCTATGAGAACACATATTATTAATGAGTTTTTTAGTTAACTATTCCTCAGCAGAGTAAAATTCTCTGATTCCTAATGCATAAAGTAGAAAAGGGGGGAAAAAAGGGTGGATAGGAAGTAGCCAAAGAATGACTTCTTTGTGAAACTGCCTTTATGAGGCATAAGAAGATTGACAATTTTGATTTTTTACTGAAAGCACTAAAAACAAATAAAAAAGGCTTTGTGAATTTACAGACTTGGCATCCATTTCAGAAAAGTCGTTTCCCTTTCACACTTCTAATGGTTGAAATACAGATTTAAAAGCATTAAGTGGAGGCTGCAGTTTCAAAAGTACTGACCAAAAGAGATAAAGGCAAGTTCTTTATCTTGAATAAACACACTTTCCAAAGCAAATGAAAATGAACAAAACCATAAGCATTAAGATACATATCGATTTTTCTAACTAAAATAAAAATTTTTCAAGCAATTTTCAAAGACAAAGAATGATCCAATAAAAACAATTGGCCTCTAAATAGTGGGAAATAAAATTAAAATAACTTCAAATTATTATCTGCTGCATAATGCAGAAAATTAACTGAATATTACAATGTAGCATGAGCCTTTATTATCAAAAACTGAAATGTTGATATTAATACCCTGAAGAATCCGTAACATTTAATTTGACTGAAATGAGAGACAAAAAAAAAACCACAGAAAAAAACTGGGTTTGAAATGGACCTGCTGTAATCCCTTCCAGGTAGCTTTAAAAAAATTATTATTCCATTGCACTTCTATTGTGATATTCTCTCATGTTTGAATACACATGATCTTGAATGGAGGAGATGTGCTACATTTGAAAAAACATATATTTTTTCTCTACTGGACTGAGAAGACAACTACTACCTGAAACTCTTCTATTTATGGTACTTGTAGACTCCCTATTAGGTCAGCTACAAGTAGTTTCTCAGAGTAAACCATAATCTTTGGACCTTAAATATTATTTTCAGCTCTTTGACTTCCTTTAATTTGTCAACAAACCTGAACTACATGTTCCCTCCTTAGAAGTCAGTCTATCACAGGTGTAGGCATAGAGAAACAAACACTCATTTTTGTATTTGTCTCTGCACCATTTTGTTAATAGAGGAATTTAAAGCTCTGAGGACAAATACAGTCATCTTTACGTATCTGATGTGTAAAACATGAGATAATTCAGAAGTGTTGTGTAAGGAATGTAAATCAACACCAGAACCAGCCTGTCCTCTACTCCTTAATTGATGCTCACAGAAAAACACAACCAGGCATTCACTGACAGTAACCACTGCGAGGAGTCAATTTACCAGTGGCCACTACAACATAAAATCTCTAGATTATCCGTTACTTATCATACCAATCTAAAGAAATATTGCAAGCTTTTCTGTTTCTCTAGTAAATAAGAGTATTTCAGCAATAATGTCCTGCTATAACTGAATGAAATATTGGCTTCAAAAATTAGTATTAGTATTCATAACAGAAATACATACAAGAAAAGCTAAATAAAAACACAAGTGAGAAAGATAATTAAGCAAAATGATACAGTAAAAATGACATCAGACAATGTAACCAAGGACTAAAAACAGCTAATGAAATTTTAACTTCAGAGACAATTTTTCTGTTCTCACATTTCAGTACTTTAAGATAATGGTATCATAGTCCATTTTTTAAAAGTACCTTGAAATATTCAGCCTTTTCTGAAAAAAAGCCCCAACAACATCCCCGTACCTTACAGGACAAATAAATAACTGCAGAGAAACAAACAGAACACAGAAAGCAGGCCACTGCCCCCACATGAATTAAAAAGAGGAAGGTAAACCTTCCATAAGAGGCAATATTCTGGACTAACCCTATTAGAATCTTCCGTACAGTCTTCTCGTGATGAGCCAACAGACCTTGTGAGTGACTTATGCTGCACCTGTGGAGATAACAGTTGCAGGCTGTTTGCTCTGGCTGCCATCCCTTGCCCTACGCTTAAGCCACCCTCTGAGCCCTTTGACCTCACTCTGTCCCGGCTCACATACATAGAGTGTCTATGAGGGCGCTGCTGTGAAGAAAAAGGACTGGTATAACCTAGACCATAGGAAAAAGATTCATGTGGAGCAGATAGAGAGTGGGAATGGCTTCCATCCATGTGATCTGGCAGTTTTAACTCCTCCATTGTTTTGGAGTGTCTCGTTGATGGTCTTCGTGCGTCCAGGGTGCCCTCGCTGCGGTTATTCCTTGCGGATGGGCTGAGCATAGTTCTGTTATCACTGTGCCGGGGAGCACTTGGACTGGTAGGAGAATTCAAGTCCATACAGCTGGATGGAAAATACCTACTGGTGTTTGGTTCTGCAGCTTGGGCCCTGGCCTCAGAAAGGTTGCCCACGGATTTTGAGTCTGTCAGAACTCCATGGCTCTTGGACTTTGTCCGATAGGAGGGACTCTTAGAAGACTGTGGGATGGTATCAATGTAGCTGTGGCGACTGTGCTTGTCGCCGGGCTGCAGCGTCCCAGTTTTGCTTTGAGAAGTTTCCATAAAGGAGTGCCGGTTCTGCTGAGATCTGGTGTTAGACTTCAGGTACTTTGTGCCTGAACCATCAGAACTTTTGGTGTCCACATTAAAATCGAACTCTGTTTTTCCCTTTGGTTCCTTTGGGCTGAGAAGATGTGGCATGTTATTGTTGGCTATATCCTTGTTGCCAGATCCTGGTGTGTTGCTTGGTTTTTTTGCGTGCATGGGACTAGGTGCAGGTCCAGGAAGGTTTCCATTTAAAAAGCTTTCATTTGCTGGAAGCCCCTCTTCTCTTGGCCCGCCAGCCCCTAGTGTCTGCATATCCTTGCTGTTTGATCTGTGGTGTGACTGCAAAGCAGAACTTTTGCTGGCTTGATTTCTATATTAAAATGCATAAAGAAGCATTAATATACCAGATTACTTATTCATGTATTAATAACTTCAAAAAAGTACACTTATTTCAGTTGCCATTTAAACCCACAAAATTTAACTGCTGTAAGAGCAAATATTGCCAACTGAGGCACCAGAAGTTCAACTAAAATAACAGATTTGCAAGCATTTGTACATTGTTGTTTCTGGTTATAATCTGATGGCAAACTCAGCTTTGGTTAATGATTTTGCTGACAAAAACCCTGAAGATATCAAATCTAATGATAGAAATTCCAACATATATTTACATATTTATGCATGTATGTGTGCACTATGTGAGTACCTCAGTAAGTTAAGCATTACATTAAGAAAATTAGCTGTATATCAACTGAAAAAATCTTAAATACACCTGGCATATCAAAGGAAGGTAGAACAATCAAATATGTCAGCACTGTCAAAAAACCCTGATACAATCAATGCTCCAGGCTATCTAGTGTATTCCTAGTTTGGAGGGGGAGGGGAGAGGAAACGAAGGGAAAAGAGGTTATTGTTCAGATGGAGTGAGCCTGAGCAAGTCCTGGAACACCAAACCCCAAGCCAGGTCTACCACAGGAACCCAGCTTTTGTGGAACTTGGCACCATCCCAGGTTTTGGCACACTAACCCACTCCAAAGCTGCACCTCAAAGTCTGGTCTGCAACCAGCCTGATTTGGTGCACAGCTACTTGGTGGTGTCCTTAACCACTACTCTACTTTCCAGCTCTTCTGGTTTTGCTATTACAGAGACATGAGATATGAGCTGGTTCTGCAAACACTGAGCCTGAATTTTTTGGAGCAGGATTTACTTTCTTGGGTTTTCTGGCAGTAAACCAGTTCTGCTTCTGGACTCAGGCTGACACTGCAAACTAGCCAAGACTGAGCAGTGCTGCAGCTGTACTTGCTTGCCTTGATGGACCTAGGCAGACTACGAGCAATTAAATTATTTTTGTAGCAAATCCATGATGTAACTCAGATATATTACTGAGGGTTGAAGTGAATGTTCACTTTAACTTTGTTGACCTTTTTGTAAATTATAATTGGATAATGTTAGCCATTTTTATACCTAGGATTTTTGGAGTAATCCCTTAGTGATCTAATTGTCTATTTCATTACAGTTTCTAAAACTTTAGCAATTTTAATGCCAGTTTAAAATATTTTTTAGTTAACAGGAAGCATATTCTTTAAAAACTTAGAGATATGAGGAACCCAGTATTTTTACTAGGCAAGTCTTTTAGACAAGTTTCCAGTGGATGTAGGTTTTTGTTTCTGATGCCACATGCCTAATGGAAAAACTTCTACCCTAAGCATCTACAAAGGCAGCGAAAACTTTCTGGTGTTTATCTGGTAAAAAAGTATAGATTGCGAATGTCATCATCCCAAGTCTTAAAATAGGGGAGCAATTTTTTGAATCTCACAGGAAGAGCTAAAGAAAAACGGTTGGGATTAAAAACCTGCATATAGAATATTAAAATATTCTGCATACTTCAGAGGGAGACCTTTATGAATGCTTTTATCAGGGCAATAACACGAGGCTTTTTGTACTGAAGTATTTTATCCACCAGTAAACCTGGTTCATTGAGGTATTAAAACTCAGTGGCTTCTCTCAAGCTGTGTGGATCCAGCAAGGGAGCCACTGGGTAAACGCATCCTGCTTTTAGGTCAAATAGACTAGACTTATCCATAACTGCAACTGCAGACAAAATTCTGTTCATCTCCAATTTGGAATGTGATCAATGTGCACAATTTTCAGGACATTTAGCTGCTAAAAAATTGCGTGAACTTTAAACTTTTTAAATACCAAAATCTTGGACAGATTTGTACATAAACAGAAATGGTAGCATTCCAAAGAAAAGAGCGTTCCATTGGAATCTTGGGAATCTTCCAAGCCATAAAATTCCTATTGTTCAAGAAAAAGGCTAACAGTTTTTAAGGTGGATCAGTCAATTATTTTTCTTTGTCATATGCAGAAATGGCTTCAACATTGTCTTTGGCTTTTTTTTTTTCAGCAAAAAAAGATGCAGAAAGTTAGCAAAAATCTCAGCTTGTGTAGCTGTAAATACTGTGTCTGCTTCCTTTATTCAGTGAGGCAACACAGAACAGTACACAACATGTCTCAGTGTGCCTAAGCTGTCAAACAACCACTTTTCTTGTAGGTGATGTTGCACTTGAGCATGACAACAACTCACTCACTGGCAGAGCAAATGTCAGTGGTAACAGTGACAAGACTACATTTACCTGTTAGATAAAGTGTTGGTGTCTCCATGGTAAGGTTTTCTCTTAGCTGACCGTGAAGGTGAACTTCCACAGCGATCCAAGAGTCTTTGGGTTTGAAATGAAGGGTGGTTCAAACATTGTTCTGTCAAATACCTATCTGCTGGATCTAACTTCAGTAGGTTCTTTAAAAAACAAATCACAAGGTTTAAATGTTAGTATCTGTATTTACATTAGCAAGAGACAAGCCCAAAAAACAATGCCTAACAAAATTAAAAATATTATTGGGATAATTTTTTAATCTCCAGAGTTTCTGAGATTAGATGTAACTGCTAGAATAATTTCATGGTGCATTAAACAAAATATAATACAAAATAAAGACATATATGTGTTACTCGTATACAATGTTATGTACACATATATGATAGTATGCTTAAAATACAAAGATATCTAAAACTTAAAAAATATGTTTTATATATTTCTATATGTTTTAAATATATGTATTTTAAACATATTTTTCAGGATATACCTTACAACACTGGTTTGAATTAAAAACATTAAATTTACCAGTAATAAAATGCTTCAATAAACCAGGCTTTACAAAAAACCAAACAACTACATGGGAACATTCTTATACAAAAACAAACATTAAAGTTAGTATTTTTAAAAATACACTCATGTAAGAGTTCTGGTTTTAGCTTATAGGGTTCAAGTCCATCCATTAGAGAATTTTTAAAGAATTCTCTAAACTGTTTACAGTGCATTTTACAATAACACTTGCCTTGTAATTCTGTTAGACCTGTTGCGATTATAAATAAAGACACTTCCTGGCATGTAGAAAATATATTTAATCACAAAATTGAAAACAGGAGCTTGGGTATTTTAGGAAGTTTGAAAGGTTTCTTGCAGGGAAAGTGCAATACAAAGCTTACGTTGAAATATTCAAACATGCATGAATGTCAGCAAGGTTAAAAGTTTGAATGGCTATTAAGTAAAAAGAACAGCTTTTTCTTAAGGGCCATATAAGTTTAAGAGAGAAGAAGTCTATGTGTATCTATGCATGTGCATACACACATAATATATTAACACCATGTTCAGCCATTTGACCACAAACTGGTCTTCCTCTCACAGGATCCCTGCACTTCAATATATAAAATGCTCAGGAAACAAAGCAGGTGGCAAACCAAACTCCTATGCAGTTTGGTCATAGTGATGCCCTGATGATTTTCTGACTTTTCTTTCATATACCATTTTATATAGCTTTTATGTATCCTCAGTGCTTTTCACATGCATACTTGAAATTCTTAAAGTCTGATAACTTAGCATAGTCCTAATATTCTGTTAAGCCAGGAGACCAAACATCCTGGAGGCCTTGCAGTTGGAGGCCAGAAAGCCTTACACTATCCCAAGAAACCAAGGTCTCCCCTAGAACACATCCTGTAAACTGAGACAGGCCCATCCAGGAGGGAATTCCTTGGGACGGGTGGGTTCATTCAAGTCTGTCATTGGGGAATCTTTGATAGATATGCTAATTTGCAAGGCCTATAATTTGTATATGCGATCTATCACGTGTGAGCATTTTGCACCTTGGTGAAGTGGTGCACCTTTGGTGATCCTTAAATAAACACCAAGGTAAAAACTCCTTTTCCCTTAACCGTGTTTGGATCTTAATTTCAAGACCAGGGAAAAGCAGCAATACAGTATGCAGTATCTTCCCTTCTCAAGTGACAAACTGTACTCAAGGAGTAACTTCTTCTTTCCCCTTTTTTTTCTGGTGCTCATTACTACAGTGGCTCAAAAGGCCAAACAAACATGAGAAGGCCACATGTGATTCCTATGTTCCCCCTCAGAAGAGAGGATGTCTAGAGGCTTCCCTCAAGTGTCTGTACACTAACTTACGCAGGCTGGACAACATGCAAGGAGAACTGGAACTCCATAGGGAATTACAAGGCTGGGAACCTGCCTGGAATCAGAGAGAAATAGTGGGAGGGGCTCATGGCTGAGGCATGGTCATGGATGGATACAACTGGTCTCAGAAGGAAGGGGATGGAGAAGGAGAAAGAGTAACACTCCATGTAACTGAGTTCCTGGATCATTATCAAATGCCAGCACGGAACAAAAAGTTTATCCATTGACAATCTCTAGGTCAGGATTAGAAGGGAAAGCAACATTTGGAATGTTATGGTGGGAGGTGAAGAGCACAAAGATGATGAAGAGGAAAACTCTCTACAACAACAAGAAAAAGTCTCCTGGTCACAGATCCTCATCCTCACAGCAGACTTCAGCTATCCTGACATCCAGCCTTTTGTACATGTTCCAGGAGATTTCTAGACTATGTTGGTGGAAATTTCCTAGTGCAGCTGCTGGAGAGGCAAATTAGGCAAGGGGAGGACTTCAGCTTACTTGAGCTGCTGCTCAATGACAGTAAAGTAGTGGTGAGAAATCTGATCAGAGAAGACACTGTGAGCTGTAGCAACCATGAGATGACTGCAGTTAGGACTGAAAGAATAGGTGGGAAGATAAATATCAGAGATAGGACCCAGGATTTCAGGAGAGGAAATTCCATTTTATGTAAGGAACTACTGGGCAGAATCTCCTGAAAAACTGCCATCAAAGGAAAAATGTCCAGCTCAGCCATTTGATTTTTAAAGAAAATTTCTTGAGAGTTCAGGAAAAAAGCATCTTACTGTATAGAAGACCAAAATTTTTTTCATAGGTTGAGGTTGGCTAAACAGGGAGTTTCTTAATGAACAAAATGCAAAACAAGAGAGAACTAGAGTGAAGAACAGGATACAAAGGTGGACTATAAAAGCAGTGTATTAGCACAAAGGTTAGACCACTTCAGAAGGCCAAAGTCCAGCCAAGGCAAGTGAACACAAAGGGTAAAAAGAAGGGGTTCTACAAGTATTCTCTTTAGCAAACAGATGCTCAGAGAAAATGCATGTCTGCTGCTGAATGGCAGCGACAGCTGAATGACAGATGATATAAAAAAGAGTGTCTCAATGTCTTTCTTTCCCAAGTCATAACATGCAAAACAAGTTCCCAACTCCCTAATGCTTGCAAACCAGCATGACTTGTGAAAGAGAGGGGAGGACTGGAGCAACAATAAAGCAACAAGGTCAAATGGGTGCCTCTTCATTAATCTAGTCCAGAAATGCTCTCTAAATAGATATATATTAATAACTCACTTCTTCAGTTAGCATAAGTTGAAGGGTGGGTTATTCAGTAATCTAATAATCAGACCTGAGGTCCCTGGGAATGCAGATAATGAGGAGCACAGCAAGTGTGGGCATGTGTCAGACTGTCCATTGTCTGCAGAAGAGACAGGCACACAACAAGGTATGTGCAGCATTTGCAACATGCAGCTTAACCACAAGTCTCTTCGATTCTTTTCTCATAGGCTTCTTCTCATTGTTCAGAAAGGTTCCAACTCCTGAATTAAGTAATGCAGGTCAAACACAAAATATCCCCTCTACAGAATTCCTGACATTTCTCACTTTGTAGGCAGAAACATGGACAGAAAAGATGAAAACAATGGAATTATTTGGAAGCCTATGTTTCCCTGAAATTCAAGTGCTTAATTACACAGCTTTGAAATGTTTAAATCACATCATAAGAACCTAAAAGACACTGAGATATAATATGAAATCTAGGATAAAATGGAAATAAACCCCGTCCCAGTACATATAACAATGGTCTTAAGATATATTCTGCAATATATGCTACTAGAGCTTGAGCTACAGCTAACTACCAAAAAAAATTCTCTGTGAATTAGAAACTAGAAAGTCTAATAGAAAAACAAGTAATTATATGCACTGGGGTACCTAGTTTTGCAGGCTCCTTGAAACCAAGCTAAAAGCTATATTGACTCTCTTCTAAGACAAGGAGATTAAAGGGATTTGAACTGGTTGTGTTGAAGAAGAGTAGAGCAAATTTGGTGGATTTCTGCTGGCTACAACAATACTACTAAAAGCAAGTAAACATCCAAGTATATCCCAAAGCAGATGATCTTTGTTTTCCATGACAACCGGTGCAGATGCATTTGGGATCATACAAATCATTCAGAGTTGATTAGCTATATCCACTCTTCATGTGTGTCCCATATTGCCTTTAATTCTTGGGTGGTTCTGTGATTCTAAACCCAGTTTTGGATACTGTGACTTCTTTCTTCAGCTTAGTGGGGATGAAATGATGTGAGGCTTGTACTGCAGTTTACCATGGGAGTTTTTTTATAGTACAATAGTAAGGACAACAATATGTGTTCCATACCCAGGAACAGGGCACAAACACACACCAGTGTTTCTTGGGGAATGAGCTTCTCCTGATTCTCCTGATTCCCCATAAGAAATCTCAGGACAATATCCTAGTTTGGCCATGTGTAACTAGCTGACTTGTTCCCAAACAGGACTGAAGAGTAACCTAACATACACACTATGAAGAGGTGACAGCAAGCAGATTAAGAGTTTGGATAAAAACCCCAAACTCCTGTGTGTCAGCTTTGTCTTCGACAACTTGTTCACATCCTCATGCTTACCCAACAACTATATAAAATGAACAACTCAACCCAAAGACTCCGTGGATGTATCTAAATATGATGGGTTGAGAGCTCACACTCCAGCAGTCAGTGCCTCTGCATGTGTGTCAGTGTGAATGCACAGCCCTGCAAAGGATGAGGATGCTTTGTCTGGGCTACAAATCAGTTAAAATTGAACAGATTCTCCTGGCATTTGCAAGGGGTTTTTTCCTGATTCCGAGGAAATACCAAGCCTTACTACAAACAATGGTGGTATCAAAATACCTCAAAAGGGAGTTCCCAAGTCCTTCTAAGATCCATTATATTAAGAAATAAAGGTAAAAAGTCACTTACATATTTTCCTACATATTAGAGACAGAAAATAAAAGACATTTTCCTACCTTCATAAGATCAAGCAATACACCACTTAAAATTCCCAAGTATCTTCTCTCTAAAGATTGTGGATGATTGACTGCTGGAAACTGTAAAAAATACAGTGTAAATATACTGATCATGTAAACAAGGTAATACATAAATACAATGTTTCAAAAAATAGAAACTACACCGTGAATCAGGGCATGTAATTAATGGGAATCATAAGAACTGAATAAGTTAGTGGTTTATGAAAACTCTAAAATATTATAATGAAACAAATAACTCTTGATGTTTGATAAGCCTCTAGCCAACCAAGCAAAGCATTCTTGATTATTAGAGCAGCCAAGAAACCACTCTCAAGTGAGAAATAATCAACTTAAATTTTTTTTTGTGGCACCATGATTGACAGGAGGTTTAAAATAGATTCAGAACTAACAAAAGTAACATATATTTTAAAAAGGTTAAAAATAGCTTAGAGAGAATTTGAGAGTGCAAATACAGTACTAATTAAATACTAAACAAACAATTCCCAAATGTTTTTAGTGAGAAAAGGCAAAAGCTCAAAGTTTCAGGGTTACTGCTGTGGTCATGCTGCTGGCAACACCATGAGAAGCAGTACACACTGCTGGGGGCATCTATTATTTGTACTACTATTTTCATAAATTACATTATGTGAACTTTGAAGAAAAATGGAAGGACATTAGTTTGAATGCTTTTATTCCTAAATAGTCACCGTATATTTCTTTTGACTTTGCTTTATTTTGAAGTGGTTTACTAATAATTGAGAATTTTTAATGTCCAAGTCTGCTATATTGATCTTAAATAGTAACTTAGGTAAACCAAGGCTTCCATGCTTCCTCCAATTTTAACATGAACCAAATGGTAAAATGTTCATGTCTTCATGTGGAATGACAATCATAAAGAAGATTTTATATCTAGAATGATCAAGAAACATAAAAATGTGCTGAAGCTGGGCACAAGAAGCAGTAGCTTTTCACTGGAATTTTTCAGATTCTTCATGTAACTTATTGAACAAGTATTTACAGTCCTACGTTGCCACTTTTCTATAAAGTCATGAGCCTAGCAGTAATTTCTGATCCCATATTATTTTATTTCTTTACATCTTCAACATACCCTGGATGTTTTCCTCCTCAAAAGAATTGAAGGGAGATCAGTAAATACTCTAAACCTCAGGAGCGAGGAAAACTGTGCTATATTCATATATATGGAGGATATGAGTAGAAAGAAAAGATGAAGTTTGCAAATGTGCATCTGGATCCATGCAGGAGTGTTTGAAGAGACTTTTTTTAAATCCTGTTTTACAATATGGTATTCAGTTAGGTAATGTAGAAATTCACAAAGTCTTAAGTACATGGACAAAAATCTCCACATAGTGCTAGTTTCTATCTTGTGAATATCCAGCAGCAGATCTAGCTTGTAAGTAATAAATGCCTTGATCACAGCATACCTACTATCTGCTCTGCAACAGAAAATCTTTCACTATTAAGCACTATGCTACATTCAGAAAAAATATACTTTTAAGGTTGTCTTATAGCACAGGATAATTTTTTCTCATTAATTAACTAATGAATATCATATTCCAAACCAATAATTTGCATAGTATTTTTGAAGTTTAAGCCATTATTCAGACTTTATTTGAGTTTTAAGAATTTCTCTTTATGAGGAGCCATATGGCCCTGTTGACATCACTTGTATCCTGATTTTACAGACAGGACTAAGAAGGCAGGAACACGTCTGAGGCCAAGCAATACACCACTGATCCAGGATGAGAACAGACTCATAACTCTGAACCTTGTGCTAATCACATTAGGTCTGTGCTGTCTTCTTGAATTACTGTATTTTAAAGCTACAAAACAAAGATACTTCATTCTCATCTTAAGACATAGCAGAGCATTTATGCAAACAAGATAACACTGCACAACCAGAAATGGTGTAAAATAACGTTGAAGACGCAGTAATTTATTTTGCTTACAATTTTTAAAGCATTGCTTTCCTGATAAGGGGTTATAAATTTCTCATACAAAAACCCCATCCAGCCCACTGTTCTAAACAGGATGAAATACAAATAGGACCATGCAAGAAATGCTTGTCTAATAATTTTTTTTAAACTCTTCACTTTTGATGGGTCTACAAACTTCAACAAAAACTCTTCAGAATAAGTTATCCTTATACCTAAAATAATTACCTTAACACCTTGAGCCTACTCTTTTCTTATCATCATCAGGTAAACCTAATTTATGGCAACTTTTAACACATTTTAACACAACTAGGTCCCCACTCCTTCCCTTTCACATTCTCCCATTTTCCCTTTCTCAAAATCTTTTTTTCTCAAATTTTCTCTTTTCTCAAAATCAAGACTCAAATCTTCAGTCTTTAGCAGAGATCAGGTCTCCTAAAACCTTCATATGTCTCTTTATATGATTTACACTAATGATTTCAGAATATTATCAAGATCATAAACTCACCTTTCCAAACAACATTGATCAATAAAGAAAGGACAACCAAAACTGAATTACTAGGAAATATGAGTACAATTGCTGACCAGGTATTGTTAAAAGTAACAGAGCTATTACTTATTTATTGATTCTGGTATTTTTTCATATTGCATACCCCAACTTGAGTAGATCTTCACACCACTGAGTCTCTGTCTTTATATTATATTGGTAAACCCTTGAAAGGAACAATGCTGTCAGTAGGAAGAACTTTTTTATCCATGATGCCTTAGGTTTTAACTTTTATATTTTTCAAATCCTGTACTGCTAGTGTAACTCTGCAGTTTCCTGTAGCTTGTTAAGTGCTGTTCTCTCATGCTAAGACAGACATAACAAAGCCTCTCCAGCTCGCTCTCCAAGGATACCCAGACTGTCCTAGGATGAAAAACTGTAAACCATCATTTTGGGGAGAGGGGGGCAAGCTTGGGGAAATTCCATCATTGGCTGGGTTCTGGTTGGTGAATTTATGCTGATATAAAAGTGTGAAGAACTCGTGACCTGTCATTGTCCATTTTGGGATCCACTGAAGCAGGAGCCTCTCGAGCCCAGAGTGTACCTCTGAAGGCCTTTCAAATAAATACCTCCTTTCTTCCTGTCTAGTCTCTGTTTCTAGGTAGCCATTTTAGGCATCAAAATAAACTCCCCAGGAATATAAGTCAAAAGGCAGAAAGCTCTTCTGCCATGATAGCAGCATCTATAGCTCAGATTTTCCCAACAAACTAGCTTGAAGACAGCAGTCCTGAATTTTCCACAACCTGACCTGACAGAGCTTTGCCAGTCAACTTCACCGTGCAAACCCGGAAGGGCAGTGTGAGGTAAATTGCATGCCAAAAATGTGAAAAAGAAGTGAAATAAAATCTTAAAACAACTTTTAACACAAAAATAAATGTATTTATAATACTCAGTTCTGGTGGAATCAGAATTTTGCTATGAATTATGAATGCCTTATAATCTATATATCCTATACCTACATAGAAACACATGCGGTAGATAATGCACAATGTAAATTAAGAACCCTCGCAGCAATTTACACAAGTAAATAAGAAAAATAAGAAAAAAGAACAAAGTTCTCTCTTACCCGCAAGCCATGGAAGCGTGGGTTGCTGTAGAAGAGCTTCATCTGCTCGGCTGGCAGTGGGCCTAGCACCTTCTGAATGGTAAAGAGCTGGTCAATCTCACTCTCGCCAGGGAACAAGGGCTGCCCATCACTCAGCTCTCCCAGGATACAGCCTACAGACCACATATCCACAGCCTTGCCATAAGGGGCTCTGTGAAGCGAAAATAAAATGTTTGTCACCCACTGCCACTGTCTTCTTACTGAGCTGCTTCAATTTATTGGCCATATTTCCCATGGCTCACTTCCTCACAACACAGAAAAATAAACTTTGGTATTAAGGAAACTACCTCAAAACCCAAGCCCTCTGGTTTTGCCCTAGATTTCCTGATGTATTTATCACTGCTTGAAAAGGCAGGAGAGGAATTCTCAAGTGCCTCCAGGGACACTGTTCTTTTTGAAAAAATTTATATTAAAGAATAACCTTTTTGACTGCAAAGCATTCTCCACTTACAGTTAAACTACCACGAACTTCCCTTCTCTCTAGAGCTCATGCCTGCACTCTGCTCCTCCATCACATTTCTTGCTTGATTGTGCTTAATAGGTGGATAGGCATACTGGGCCTGGCCACTGGAGACCAGAGATTCTAAGAAATCTTTGTTTCAGCACTTATACACAAAAATTTTAATTAGAGAAAAAATAGAGTGCTCCTGAAAACTATGCCACACAAGTGAGGAAGCAATGAAAGCATCATAAAGTAAGTAATTTCTATTTGGGAGTAAAGCCACAGGTTGGGGTTTGGGGAGAACTCTTTCTTATACACCCAAATTCTTGTTTGTTGAATTTGTAAAAAACTTTTGTAAACACCCATATTATTCCAATAATGTCTTTCCAATGTTTAGATTTTGAACAGAATGACTGGAGGAATCTTTTCATGTCAAAGAAAAAGCATGTAAAATAAAAAAAGACTGGAAGAAAGATTGAACTGGAAACATACTTCACTGAGTCTCTTCTTTTTAAAACTTGTAATGCAATAACTCAAACTCAGTTTCAAAGATTGATATTACAGCTGGCTTGCCTTTTTCTGGAATAAGAGCACCAAGAGTTTCAGGTGACAAATCCTATCCTAAATGTCTCCTTCACTCCTTCCTTATGCTGCTGATTAATGATGCTTAGAGAAAGAACATCCTCAAATTAAAGAAAAAATATTTGACTTTTCCCCATTGATTACTCATGATTATTTACTTCACTTGTAGGGAGAACACTTGGCCAGAGGAACTGTAAACCCTTATGGTGATTTGGTTAGGTGAAGGCGAGGAAGCATTTCTAGCTGGACAACAGCCCAAGTGAAACCACAGGCTCACTGAGCTGCCTGGGGCACGACTCTAGGGGAGCTGGGATAGCTGAAGTAGGACACCAAAATTTCAAGAACCACATGCTTTAGTGAATGTGCCATGAGAAACTTAAGTCTTCTCACAACAACCATCTCAAAATCAAAGTTTTCCTCCCTGGAATAGACTGCTGACAAGGAACCACCAGATGCAAAGCAGACTATGTCACATTTCCTCAAGTACCACTTCTGCTCAGTGGGGTTTATAATTTGCTTACTAATCCTGCATAGTGACTACCTGCAGATTTGCTGAGACTCAATGTTTGACCTTTCTAGGATGCTGCTCCTCCAACCCAACATTATGTCAGAATGACAAGGAAGGCCTAGTTTATTTTTCTCAGTGCACAAGGCAACACAAGGAAGAATGGACTTCAAAGCCAAGGATCTGCTCTTAAAATATTCTGTGCCTCTGTTGGAAAACTGAGGGTCTGTAGGCAAAAGAGTGAGAGTGCAGGTAAAAATCCTACCCTTTTATTGTGACAAAATCTTGAACACATCTTTATCTGCAACTCCTTTAATACACAGTTTTCCCCACTAAAATGTGAAATGGGGAAAAGGTTGCTGTAGGCTGGGGTACTGTAGAACAAGCTAGGGTTACAACTGAGGGATGAGCTAACACTCCTTTAAGGCATGGACCATTACTTTCCTTGCCCTCAAGAATATAGGAAGCTGAATCACAGTTAAGAACTTTTTACTATTTACTCTGTAATCAAACAGAAACAAATCAGAAAATACCCATTTCTTAAGGTAGCACAAACTGCAATGTTGTTGTTTGAAATGGCAAACTCAAGACGTCTTATCTGCTGATTGTCAGGATCAGTCTCGTCAGATCACAGCAGACAAAAAATGCAAGAGTGACATGGCTGAACAAATGAAATAACTCCTATAGGACAGACAGACCATACCTCAGAAGCACTATAGTCTATGCCTGCACATTTTAGATTCTCCAAAACATGTTTTCATCTAGTAATTTAGCATGCTTTAAAATCTACTGGCTTTTAGCAATATGTTGTCATCAAAGTGTACAGAGCACTCCACCAACAGTAGTGACCTGAGGCTCTCCAAAGTGAGTAGATTTTAGATGCTCTGTGAATAATTAGGCAGCAATTTATTTCCTCTCCTGAAATTTAAGTCTTGAATGTTATCACTAAGCAAAAACCTCTCTGGGACACATTTTAGAAGTCGAAAAAGTAAAACTGTATTTGTTAAAATGAATTTAATTAATATTCCTGTGAAGACTTTTGAATATTATATGCTTATAAAAATTTGGTAAATATAAGGCAAGGGGGAATGGGAAAGATGAATACCTGGGAAATAGAACAGGATTGCCAAGAAACAGGAACCACTTTGCCAGAAAAACTTGGCATTAAAGACATACACCAGCACAATCGAAACATTAAATACACAGATCCCCTTCCTTTCTCTAAAAGCTAATCAAACAGATTTAGTCAACTACAAACAGACTTGATTCCTGCTAAATTTCCTTTGCTAATAAAACAGTTTGAAAAACTGCAGGTCAGACTAATAATATGTCTGTCAAGCTTTTCATGTCTTTTCTCCTAAATCCTCATTACTACTAGAGACAGAAAAAAAGGGTTTGTATCTACAAAGGTCACAATTGATGCTTTCTTTCCAAGTCTTTTTTTTTATACTTATATATGCACCTACACACTTCACTGGAAGCTTTATTGTTTTCTCCAAAACATGAAAAATTGAGCTTTGAGTTTTTTAATGGTAACTTTAACATACTATTCTGCATATAAGAAAACAAGTGCCAACAAATTTGATTAAGATTAGCACAGCTCTGGGAATACTGGGATGACTTTACTGACAGAATAATTATTACTTAATTATTTACCCATTCAAAAAATATCTAGTTCAGTGTTAATCAAACGTTCCAACAAAGACTTGTTTCCCAGCAGCATTTAACATGGTGCTTAAAGATTCTTAGGAGTGAGCAGAACTCTTTTTATTCATCCTGTGGCTACTAGTTCCTTATTTTAAGAATATGTATATATAAATACACATACACTGTATATTAGAATTGTATTCTATGAGAGCATTCATGTAGTTTAGATTAATGCTCTGTTTAACTTGACAGTAATGGGAAGATCACATATCGTAGATCTCCATGGTTTTTTCCTCTTCCTTTGCCATTTTGGGTCCTATGAATTTGTTCATTAAAACTCAGAACCTAAGTTTTACCTTGTGAGGTAGTGAAATGCTCATTTTACAGATGAATAAAGGATTAAAACTCAATTTCCTGGCTGAGGCTACTCATGTAACTAATACTTATGCAGTCAATGCAATGCTAACTTCTCAGAGCTTTATTAAAATGATTTATACAGCCTCCTTCAATAAATTCTTCCTAACTAGTAAAAAGCTAGCACTGTCCTTTTGAGTGACTTCAGCAGTGCTGCCAAAGGGTAACTACAAATGAAAATCAAAGCACAGAATCATAGAAAGTTTTGGGTTGGAAGGGACCTTTGAAGATCATCTTGTTCTAATCCCCCTCACCTGGGCAGGGACACCTTCCACTAGATCAGGATGCTCAGAGCCCCATCCAACAGCCAGAGCCTTACCACCTCTGAGCAAAAGATTTCTTCCTAATATAGTTCTGACCCAAAGGATGAAGATAACTAAGAGTGTTGCACTGTGGAAGCTTTACTGCCATTGCTATGTGATGTCCACACAGGGCTGATGGAACATTCCAGGCCAGAGGACTACCATGGAAACCTCTTCTGGAAGAACCGGGGTTGTAGGTGCAGGAGCTGGAAGGACATCTGTTATAATTCAGCTTAATATTTTAATCAGTTTAACACTGCTCAGCTCAAGACAGGTCAATATGTCAATGATTCATACTGACTTACTGAAAATGAACAAAAATTAATGAAAATCTACAAGCCTCTTGAAACCTTGCCTTTAAATCAAACAAAGTTCTCCACAGGCAAAGCTTACAAAAGGTGCTGAAAAAATGTATAGAACCAGTGAAGATTTATCAGGGCAGCTCCCAAACTGTACTTACCCAAGCAAGAGTTCAGGTGAGCGGTACCATCTGGTAGCCACATATTCTGTATAGTTGGCATTGCTTCCTTCAGAGAGATTACGAGCAAAGCCTGTCAGAGAAACAGTGTGAAATATTAGATCCCATTTTAAAACCAATACGTGTATCACCACTGATTTTGGCAGCAAGAGGTCATGTCTGTTTACATAGGAGAAAATTGTTTACAGCCCCTGCTGCAGAATGATGTCTCCGGCAACTGCTTCTCTACTGAAATGCAAGCAGATATTGATACAACAGTCAAAGTCAGTGTGTCTGCTTTAAAGACTCCCTTACTTGTGTACTCTCCTCACAAGTCCATGGGGTTTTGCTATTACTCTGTATGCTATTATGTAATCAAAACAGACTGATAAAAGCTAACCGTCAGTATGCCATGTCAACTATTGAAATACTAACCACTAAATTTCACTGAGATGCTGTTTGCAGTAGAAGATTCATAACATTAGAAACATTACACATGCATGTGGACTAGACTCTTCTGGTCATTGATCCTAACTACTACAGTCTTTGATTTTTCAAACTGGTCAAAAATCTACGTATTATTCTCATCTAAGGACACTCCCTCCCTGGCCTGGCAAGGAAAAGGTCATCTCCTCAAAACTACAAAATGCAGGAATCTAGGAAAGATCAGCAAAACTGTTTATATCTGAACTTGGCTCACTCCACATGTTTTGGCTTCCCAACTGCTTTGGCATCACATTCACAACAAGGCTCTTCATGAATTAGGGCAATAAAGCATGTCTAAATTAACTTCCTTACCCACATAATTTTGTTAAGAATAAAACAAAAAAATTTAAAATGTGTACTTATTTGCAATTGTATAAGAACTTCCCTGCTGTCCCAAGGCATAATGTTTATAACTACTGGCTGAGAGAAGAGTGCATATACTGGAAAATCCAGTTGTAGGAATAATTTAAACTTTTACTTCCATTCTCCTCCATTTATAAAAAGTCAGCCAAGCACCACAGTAATGCTACTGGATTTTTCATGTAGAAGTTCTCTAAGGCAGATATTGTATTATTTTCAAAAAGTATCAAGTCTTACTGTTTTCAAATAAATAATTAACAATTAGGTGAGACAGGACAGACAGATCTCAGCAGCAAGACTCCACATGCATCAGCTCCTTACTAAAGCTAAAACTGAGACAAGCTTTTGGGACTGAAATGCAGAAGCAGCATTTCCAAATTCTTTCTTACTGGGATGTGGCATTAAATTGCAGTTCAAAATTCCCTTCAATCCCTACAAGTCTTTCCATTATTGCATGAACAATGAAGAAATAATAAAAATTCCAAAGTGTTGCAGAAGAATAAGGCATAACTTTATTTCCTGAATCAGTAAGTCCTATTTAAATGCAATAGATATTTTGCTTTTAATCTGAGTTCCTTTGCAGAAGCTGCCAAAATTGCCTTTCCCATACAACTATATTTTGTAAAGTTGTACATTTTTTATCTTTTTTTAGATTATTTTTGTATTCTGGACATGTAAAGCTTAGCATGAAGAAGCCCAGTTCCACTCACCTCTGTGGAATTCTAATTTACTCCAAGTCCAAGTAACAATTTGGATGAAGATTATTATTATTATTAGACTAGTGATCATAGAAAACAATTATAAATTTGTTAATGACACAGGTTACAGCTGTTACTTTTTGCAAGATACCTCTATCTGCAAGTGTTAGTAAACTAAAAGATGGGATGAGTATGATGAAGAATGGATATTTCAAATTTGTCCCAAAATAATAATTTGTATCTGTTCCCATAAAATCTAATGAACATTACTGGTGCTGCTGCAGAAAAGCTGGAAAGGAATTTTTTAAAAATTTTTTTTACTTCTAACATGGAGACTGAGTGAATTTCAAAACATTACTACATTTAGAACTGTTTAGGCAGTCCCATTTCTGTTTCAAATTATGAGCTATCTGATTAATCTTGGTAGTAGAAAATCCTTCATTCATATCTTTAAAGAACAAAGGGAAGACATCCAGGAGCTACACCGAAAAAATGGGACAGTCAAAAAGTGGGAAACCCCAGACTGAAAGTGGGAGGAGAAGAAAGGAAAAAAGTTGTCACATAACGGAAATAAACACGTGCTGATGCAACACATGAGCCTGGCAGCACAAGAGCCCCTGTGTATCAGAAGAATCAACAGGTCAAGGTTTCATCCTCCTCCCTCCAGGCCACTCTATCAGAACTTGGTCACAGAAGAGCTATTATGTCCAGAAACCAGCTGTTGTAGTCTGAAAAATCAACCCCCAACTTTATAGGCCAGGTGCAGCATGGATTTGATGTGACAAGATAGAAAGCAAAATTTTCATCATGGGCTTCAGTGTCACCTCTATACTGTTGGGTGATGCCTTTTATAGATTCGATATTGCTCTGATCCTAGGACACCATGCAGAAAGAGGGTGGACAGAACTAACAATCCAGGAAAGTATAATATCTTTTTAAGGGAATAATTACTTTTCTTTTTGGTTATGATGGAGTTTGCTTATTGTTCCTTCTTCCAAATTGTGTGGAGGTATCACAAATATAGAAATAAGAGAAGGAAACCAGGGAGAAGATTAGACAAATTCTAAACAGTGAGAAGGAATAGATAAGAAGATGAAGATAGGGGGAGTTTTGGGTGAGAGCAACTGAAAACAATAATGTCTGCAAAGGCATCATGATGCAGAAAGAAATAAGAAAAATCAGAAATTTCAAGAAAGGATTTTAAACAACTCAGAACACTGTAGGAGAGATGTCAAGGAAAAAGATGTAAGAAAGAAAAGGAGGTTGTCAGTTTCTTACAGAGAAACAAGGCACATTTAAGTTAGACATAAGGTAAGGCATTCTAATGTTAATAACACATAAATACTTTAAGAGATGCCTAGGAACACTAGGGAACCTCTATTATTCAGAATTTTAAGAATAAACTAAGCAAACATCTGTCAAGAATGACAAAGACAATCCTTTCTTTGAGTAGGTGGAAAAACTAGAGGATTTCTTGAGGTCTTTTCCAGTCCCATGTTTCACAATTTCTATGCTTACATGCCATACAGAGATTAGGAGATTGCTAAAACAAGTAATTTTGAAGCCCTGGTGTTGAAACAGCAAACACACTAGTCAGAAAATGGAATTATTTCCAACAGTCAAATGCATCTGCTGTAATCGGCACTTAGTACTGTTCTCTTTTTCCACTTCTATTGGCAGAAATGACACCCACACAACATGTGTCCAGGCAAGCACAACAACCAATCTCAATTTTATCTAGCACAGTATGTACAGAACACATGGCACAAGGATTATGAAGAACTATCTTGTTAAATATTTATGAACTTTTCAAACTGTTTTTGTCCACTGGGCCACTGGAAATAGATGCATTATCCTTTTCTTTGTATTTGTAAGCACAAGGAATGTGACACTGTATGTGATAAGTCCCTGTGTTCCAAACATGCATTAAGTTAGGTAGCCAGACAGCATATGTTAAATAATGCTAAAAGCCAAATTCTTATATCCTAATCATTGCACGTTCAGGAAACACTTGTGGTTAACATCATTCTGACATGTATTTTACAGCAATAGCTTAAGCTACCAGCAATTATGTCAATTAGCAATAACACTAAAAAATTAAAACTGATTCCATCTTACAAGAGGTGCTCAGAATTTTAAATTCAACTAAAAACTGAAAGGCCAATTAAAATTAAAACTAACCCACACGAACATTAAGAACCACAGAAATTCCCACAACAGTTGGCCTTCCTTGATGAGCTGATGGCTCTGAGTACACTGTGATTGCACATCCTTTCTAACAGCAGAACGAGAACGTGGCTGGAGCACAGAGCGTGAGCAAGCCAACAGACCACGCACCACTGCTGGAAGAATTCACATCATCTCTATCTAGTGCGAAAACTGATGTTCAAAACATGATCATTCCATTTGTCTGCTTTTTAATTTCCTGCAATTCTGCTGCACAGAGGATGTTGACACAAGTTCACAGGCAGAGATATGTCAGCTGATGTCATGTGACAACTGTAATGGTGCTACTTTCAAGCAGGGACATCCCTCATCCTAAAAAACTGAGGGAGGGAGGGCAAGGGCCAGGGAAGGACATGTGGGGTGCACAGCTCCCATCAGGACCCACTCATGCTCCATGCTCCCACTGGCTGTTCCTGCTCGTGAGGACCAAATTGGGGCTTGCATTGCTCAGGGACAGGTGCTGCCTGTGCTGGTTGTTCAGCTCTGCACAGGGCAGAGGGTTGATCCCCCAGTGGGGTTTGCCTGGCAGGAACAAATCAGTGTAAGGTAAGGGAGGGCAGCTACAGTGGTGCAGACAGGAGGCCTGTGGATACCAAAAAGGCAAAGGCACCAAAGGCCCCACGTTCTGGTGTTCTGTCAGAGCTGTGCAGTTCCTTACACTGCAGAATAAACTGCTCTGAATTTAACGAACTTATATGGTCCAAACCTTCTAAGATTTTTCCTAGAACAGTTATTGTTTCTGAATGGTTAAGCAAAAATGCCTTTAGGATTAAAAGAAATAAGCAGCACTGCAAATGACAAAAACCTTTTTTGTCTTCCTTAAAAACTATTTTGATTTATTTTGTTAGCAGTCCTTCTTTTCATTCAAAATTGCAGAGGTTTGAAATGACAGTTTTCAAACCATTCTTACTGAAAAGTGCCCTTGGGGTGACACTATGGAATTGGCTTTTATTTACCAAGCCAAACTGTAAGCTTTTCAGAGGGAACAATATCTTATTCTGTGCTTATGTAGTGTTTAGAATAAAAATACAGATTGTTGGAACACTCTGCCCTATTGTCTTCTGGGGTTACTCACATGGGCAAAGTTTGCCTTGTACTTGGATGATGATTCTTCAAAGCCTTAAAGCTGACATTAAACAGGCATTGGTAGGTCAGGAAACATCAGAGTTAACATAACATATACAGCTGACTCTGACCTCCAGTCATGCAGTCATTAATCATAGGTGGACATGTGATTCCTTAGTTAAGGTAACAATATATGACCTATAACTACACAGAACATTCCACAAAAGCCAATGGTTCAAAAAATACATAAAAATTATAAGTTTAATGTGTCTTTACTAAACAAGCAAGAAATATCTTTTCTTTTAATACACAGGCCAGATAAACCTACAGTTTTGCCAGCCTCCTAATCAGCTCATCATCTGTGCTCTTCTCAGCTGAGTGACAGCAACATCAAAAGCAGAAACCTTGTCTAATAGTGGAAGAGAAATGCATCATTTCTATTGACATGTTAACACAGGTATTTCACAGGATATGCAAATTAAGCCCAGAGATCTTTCAAATTAAAATACTAGCCCCAAACCTGAAGCAGTAATCAATTCTGACTGCTAAAAGACTTTTAAACAGTACATGCTGTAGAACTCTTACAAAATAAGTCAAAACTCCACTGCAAAAGATTTTTTTAAAACAGTAAGCAGCAAGTATCTCCCAAACTTACCAAAGTCACACAACTTCAGAACATCATTGTGGCTTATTAAGAGATTCTCTGGCTTGATATCTGAAGTATCAGAGTGAGTGAGAACAAAAAAAAAAAGCTGTTAACTTCTCTTTAATTTTGGTCTTTGTCAACAAATATTATTTCATTATAAGTTATTTAGAGATATTCATGCAATCATAAATGAAGCATTACAAGAGCAACTGCTGAAACAGCTTCCAGTAATTCAGTTTGTGAACAGGCAGAATTAATTTTTTGCCTTTTGAAGTCTTTTAAGTGTTTCCCAACAAAATATGGAAAGAAAAAATGTGCATACAGATATTCCTGGGCATAAAACCAATATCCATATTTCATATTGCAAAATAAAAGAAATTATTGATATTCAATTACCCAGTTAACCAATTAAATATTAAGTATGTTGTGCTCAACATTACCAGTTATATTGACCATCTTGATCACCTCTTGTAATTTGTTTAAAAAAATGTCTTGTCTAGTTTTAAACTCTTTTTTCATTCCTATATTATACACATGGTACATTTTTCAAATTACATTTTGAAAGTATTTTCAGAATCATGCTCTTCTTAAATATGAAAAGCACTCTATAAGAGAATGTTATTTTATTGGAAACATTAATTAGAAATGTTACTCTTGCAAAGTCATAAAGCAAAATACAATTTTATTACATCAGGATAAAATACATAAAACTAGATAAAGTCATACATTAAGATATGCACTCTAAGGGCTTGAAGCTTAATGAGAAAGTACATATACAGAGCTGAAACTCAGGGGAGCTGGGAGGAACTGCCTCAAGAAGTAAAACACGGGGGACCAAATTTAAGTTTTGGGTTATTTTTCTTCTAATATTCTATTATCAGATTCAAAAGTGAAATGCTGTGCTTACCATTTCCCAAAGACAGTGGACATCAAACTTTGAATTTAGATTAATTTAGTTTTAAAATGATCTGGAGTCATGCAACAGACTTAAGACCCAGCCAAATTTACATTTTTTCTGTTGATATAAAGCATTTGCTTATATTTATGCTAAATGGAAATTACTTCAAGCTGTAACATGTTTCCCTTTAGAAAGGGGCTTGTTTATGTGGAGAACTACACACTTACCTCTATGAACAATATCATTCTTATGGCACCAATGAATTGCTTTAATTAGCTGGTAGATGTAGCTTTTCACTTTTTCTGGTGGAACTCCATTTGGCATTTCTTCTAGCAATTCAAGCATATTCTAAATGTTTAAAAGACACATTATTTAAAAGAGCTACACTTTAGCTGCTGGAAGATAACATGCTTTCAGCCTTCTGAAGCAACACATTTGGGCTACAGAGCCCAGTTATGGAAAATCAGTAGTTTAACATTCAGGGAGTGAATTTTAACCATATGCATTCTCATAGTGTTTCATTCTAGAGAAAACACTTGTGAAGACAATAATCCTAAAAGGTGAGCCACAAATATACCACCAGTCCTTAAAAGACTGTCATCAAACCACTTTTCCTAAAACACCTAAAAAGTCATTTAGTTACAAAACATTGCTTGAACAGAAACACTAGGTCAGTGTTTCTGTTCTGTTTTGGTTTGCTAAACAAAAAGTTTAGCAAACCAAAGCATTCTGTAAATATTCAAAAATGCTTTAACACACAGTTTTTTCTTCATTAAGTTGGTCCTGCCACTTTGACACTGCAGGGCCGTGATGATCACAAACTATATCTGTATATAAATGAGTATAAAACAACACAAGCCCCTTAGTGCAAATGAAGTAACATACATAAAAATGCCTCACAGGGGCATAAATAGAAACCTAGGGAGTATCCTATAACTATAGATCAGCTATAGCGATCTTGGACATCTTGGCACTACAGTAACCATGGCCATATCAACTGTTCTATGGATATAAATAAGAAAGAAAATAAACTTACTCTTTATACTAGTAAATTCCCTCTTTGAAAAAGAACACTTAGATTCCCATTATGTTAGCAAATGTCTCTAATTTTGTAGAATTAAAAGTACAATTAAGTTTGTATGCTGATTTCTGAAATAATAATGGGAAGCAGCAGTACGCTTGAAGAGAGAAAAGTCTTATTTACTGAAAACTGTAATAGAGGTATTTTGGCTATATTGCCTTCCGTACACAACTCATTTAATTATGGATTTGAGAATTTGTAGATTTTTCATTTACAGTAAATTTACCTGGTCTCTGACAAACATTTTCTTTAGCTTTATAGTAAAATTTTTGAGGTTTCTTTTGAAAGATGTTTTAATGAACACAGGTATATAAAAGAGGAAAGATTTTGGTGATATTTGAAAACATTTCCAAATTTTGCAGTTTAGGAGTAAATACTGGAACTTATGTGTTTAAGTGTAAGTTTTCTTAGAAACACTCTTCAGATCTGAGGAAAGAAATTTTCTGTTAAGAAACCATATTGATTTTAGTTAGATTCTTGTTCATACCGAAGGACAAGGTAAGTAAGTCAAGAAGTTAGTGTTACAAATACAACACAAAATAATAGCATCAACACAGGAAGACATAATCGTACATGAAGACATTAACTAAGGGGATGATGAATAAAGGAGATTAGACTAAACGTGAATTTAAGTAATCTGCATTTCAGTATTGCAGAGTTAAGATTCCCCAAAGAACAAAAAGTGCTCATTACCTGTTAAACAAAAAATTAATCTATTCCACCAAATTTTATTTAATTCTTTCTACTCTCCCTTCATCCAAAGAAGACAGAAACATCCTAGTCTTCAACGAAACTATGGGTAACACTACTTAAGGTATTTGAAAATAAGAAATGTCCATGGACTTCAAAATTTAACTGAAAAGAAAGGTGAACATTAATACAGAAATGACATTATGTACAAACTATACACGATGCCTACCTTTATCAAAAAGTTATTTTATTCTGATGCAATTAATGATAGGTATTGCAGCCTGGTGTTTTTACCAATACTAACCACTTTTTAAATATAGAACCCTTATCAGATCAATTAAATATCTTTTACTTATGTTGCTCTTTCAACCCACTTCTACAGATAGCTTAGCCAAGTCAACTATAACAGAAAATTAAATGTATGTTCTAAGTTGGTGCATGATCAAAGACATTCCATGTGTCTGGAACAATTACAAGAAACATGGGTGAAACAAGTCAAGCTTTGAATGTTAGATCTAAGTAAGATCCACCACATTAGAAGTTGCTGATCTGCTGGTGAAAACCGAAAGTGATTTCTGTCAAATTGTGGGCTAATATAGGTCACTTCACATTATGTAGTCAAGTTATGCAACAAAATAAGTTGTCAATTTGAGGTAAAGGAGACACAGAATTTAGGGTGAGAAGTTTTTAGATGGGAGAAAATTGACTGCAGAGAACTAGCACTCAGCTAGATTGCAACACCACACTGGCAGGATATTAAATGAAAATTGCAATCAAAAGAACAGTATCCCATGAAGGCTTTAGACATATTTAAACCCACATTTTCCTTTATCCTGTGTATCTGAATACCACCTAATTGTTTCCATGCAGAAATGCTAAATGGTTAGAATTCAGACAGAAGGTCTACCTTCATCAGGAAGGTTGCAAAAATGACAAAAGACCAATCTGTTCTAGGTTGTTTCTCCCTGGAAACAGATCAGGATGCCTGGCAGTAGTAGGCCAATCTAAGGAAATTTTGGAATAGTTTCAAAATGAGGTCAGGATTGGAGTTAATGACAGTGGTCTTTGCCAAATCCCTCTAAGCAACTATTGATAGTGGCCTTGTTACAGAAATACACAAACAAATCCTATTTTTAACAGGGAAGGGTGGAGAAAGTTAGAGAGATTCCAAGGTCAAAAGTCTATGATCTTGTTTTGAAAGACTATGTCTTTCACATATGTATTACACAACATAACACAGGACAGTTATCCAGCTTTACAATTAAACTGGATTAAAGAGTTCAGATGGAAACTTTTCTTCAAATCATATGTATTCCAGCCTGCAAAATTTTTACGTTAGCGTTCATACAGGGGAGAATTTTTTTGAAAAATACCAACACATGACATAAAAACAACAGGAGTCAGTGTTGCCATCTCACATTTGTTTTGAGATGTCTAACTACAAATCACATTGTATTAAAGTTTCTGCTGCTTCTCTTTAGAGATTAGGATAGCTTAGTTTTTAAGAATAAAAGCAATTTTAAAGACATTTTCAGTAAGCTGATTATTTAACTGTGGCAAGGATATTACAAACTCAACTCACTTTTTCCACATATTCAAAAACTAAGTATAATTTTCCTCTTCTTCTGAAGGCTTCCTTCAGCTCCACAATGTTCTCCTGTTTCAAAGTGCGAAGCATTTTAAGCTCTCGTAAAGTGGTTTCTTTGACTTCTTCATTTTCTAGAGTGCAAAGTAAAAGTGACAGAGCAAGCTGATTAAAAAACAAAACAAGCCCTCCAAGTAACAAGTGTTGTAAAGATTTATTTTGAACCCCTGATTTTGATTAAATTCTCTGGTTTTAGACATTACAGAGAAAAAAGCTTATTTTCCAATGTGGACTCTCTGTTGTCTGCACACTTCTGTACTGGAAGAGAGGTAAATGATGACTGTGCATATTATGCAACCCTCACAGGTTTCCCATCAGTACCATAAAGGTTTTCTGTGGCAGAAAAAGTCATAAGAAACAAATAATTTGCATTTCTATCTTTTTTTATTATGAAGGGAACTATTATGCTTCAAAAAAAACATTCATGTCTGTGTATATGCTCCACCCCACAAGTACACATCACACACACAAAGCACTGGGAAGGTTGTCCTCAGTAGAAACACTGGAATGCAAAGCTCTTCTTTGAACAATGCCAAACAAATGTATTCGATTCTGAAATAATTTTATTTTCCAAAAGCCATGACAAATTTTAAGACTGAAGCACAGATTTTTAAGTCCTGTACGTTCCCCACATGGCTTCCAAAGGAAATTCGGCAATACCAGACCAATGTAGCAGCCACAGAAGGCAGTACTGATGCAATGAAGTCCTGAATCTAATTCAGAGGAGTGAAGAAATTTAACTGTTTTGTCAATTTAGTTTAATTTCAGTTTAACTGATTTGACAATTTAGTTGTCTGAAAGGTGTTCAAGAAAGGAGGAGCACTTCACTAACGCTTCACACAGTGCTTATCATTAAGGGGCCCTGAACTAACTAGGTTCTGGAGAATACTAGCAACGATATGCGAAGCAAACCTGACTATAATAGGTTTTATTTTTCATTTAGTAAAATGAAATCCATTATTTCAGTAAATTCACATACAGAAATAGCATACTTAATCACTTAGAACTGTTATTCACAACTGAGAGTTAATAAATGGGAAATGCTTGCATAAATTCAAAGCTGAATCACATTTGCAGGTCATGTACCACAAAGACAGTTAGAGGAAGAAGAAATGAGGAGAAATTGTTTTTCCAAGGCAAAAGGGAAAAACAAGTTTGCAGGGGAGAGCGAATAGCAGTGGTCATGCAAATACATTAATCACCATCAGAAGAGAGAGGGAAAAAATAAAAAATTGAAGTGCAGCAGGGGGTAAAGGAAAACAAAATACTATAATCACAAATGTTCTGATTAAAAAAAAAATAATTTAGAGCAATCCAGATCTTTTCATTTTAAAACTGAGTGCTTGATGTTGACTTGCATCAGCCTGATTGCATAATCTCATCTATAACAAGACAGTCACTTTCCAGCACACTTAGTATTCATATGTCAAACAATGGCAAAAATTCAGTGAAACAAAAATGTCAATAGAAACAATTACAGTATATTCAAACTTCTAATGAACTATCATATTAACAAGACAGATGTGAAATGGGCTGAATCAAATCCATCAAAAGAACTTCTGTCATGTTTCCAGAAACTCGTAAACAACTAGCTACAAATCTGAAAAGCAGTCATGTAAACTGATGTTACGTAATATCCTTGGAAAGCCAGACGCAATGGCAGTGTTGTATTTTTTGTTTTCGTTTTTTGGTAGACAAGCTAATACAATAATCCTGTTTAGGGGTTAGTAGTGAGATTTACTGCCTAGGATCTGTACTGAATAGCCACAGCAAGTTCCAAAAAGTGATTCTGAGATATTCTCATGACCTAGTTAGGATGGTCACCACAATTAAACTATCTTCTACATCCTTTACAGGGACTTGAAACAGATTTCTGAATAGCAGAGCTAAAACATTTATCAAATACACTCTTCAAGTGTCTGGGAAAATGATTTGCCAAGCAGAGTTAGCACTGTGCAAAACAAGATGCAAATCAGACTTTGCTGTGTCTGACTGACTCTGAAAAACACAGCCCTTGTAACCAACATCACCTTCATGGCCACCAGTAATCCTGTAGGAATAGCAAAAAAGAAAGTTTGCTAAAATAAAGTGACTGCTTTTTCCTTAAACAACATTGCTAACTTTCGGCCTAAGTCTCGGTACACATGGCAAACCACAGCAGCATCCATCACACTGGGATGACTCCTCTCACACTTCATACTTCTCCTGTTTGGGCAGGCCTTTGGGGCTCAGGGCTGACTTCTGATGTACACACGGTACCCAGCTGCTCTCATGGTGATTGCCAATGTTGCCTATGACAGGATATGGTGCTTCCCTGTCCCCTAACAAACACGGGTCAGAGAGCCAGCCTTGTCTTGCACAGTTCTTTGTTTATTCACAGTTTATTACCGTCGGGCGAGGAGAGTATGTGTGTAGCACTCAGAATAATTTCTATGTGTCCTGCTTTCCTCTTTGCCAGCAACACTAAGCCTTGCAGAAGTTGGCTCTTCCTCCCTCTCAGCAAACTCACCAACTTCCAAGATCACACAGGTTCTGCTCTGAGTGGGGAGAAGAGCAATTTTCCTGAGGAGACTGAAGCCCACTGAAGCGAGGACAGAGCTGCTGCTTCACCACCCAGCAACCTCCATGGATCCTTGAGAGCACCCAGATTCATCTTCATGTGACTGAACTTCTCAATGACTTCTTTCAGCCTCCTCCATTTACAGTTTCAAGTTGCCCTAACGTTTAGATCCCCTCTCACAGATGAAGGGTGATAAAACCCAAGGACTCTGCAAGTCACTATTACAAGAGGAGTTTTTTATATTTTCTGGTCACATCTAATCTCCAAATGGTAGATCTTACTACCACAATCTCAACCATACTAAGACAGATGCATCAAGAAATAAATGTAGTTATCTAATTAGAGTGTATAATGCAATATCTAGGAAGGTATGAAAGATCAAGTGCCTTGAATATTCACAGAGCTGATAAATCATTATCTTTTTTAAATTGTATCTTTCTAGATGAGACTTCTCATTTTAACTGGAGAGATGTTAGCAACATAGTTACTGACATTAAAGACGATGAAGCAGAAAAGGTTACCTTCACTGTCTTTGAATTTCTTGATAGCCACAATTTCATGTGTCTCCTGTAAAATCAAAGCAAAGAAATGGAAATGAGCAAGATTTGTAGTGCATTTTCTCTTGCCTTTTTTTTTCCCTGAGCATCAGAGAAAGAAAAAAAAAGAAGCATCCTAAAGGAATTTCACAACACAAAAAGATTAAGTGAAAATCTGGTAAATATTTCAGTGATCAGGCCAAGTGCAATCTAAACCCACATGCAGCAGATATGTCATAATTAGGAACCCCAGTAAAATAGCAACAGAGTTAAATGCCAAAAGTTCATATTTAAACACCTTGTAATATATACCAGTGAAATTTTCAGAAGTGTTTTTCAAACTGGGACACCGTGACTCTTGTTTCCTAGTAATTCTGAAGTTCTAACAATCTTTTATGTGACCACGGTATGAATATGGGTGCTTATCTTTATGAGGTGAAATGAAAATACTGTGCCAGTATGTGGCTAAGGCTTATAGTAAGACCTGTGATTTTGGCTGCCAAAAGCTTTTGGGCTTCAAAATTCAAATATCCACAAAGAATACAGTATTAGGAAAGTAGGTTCTCTGTGCCTCCTTTAAAATTTGTCATCTTTAGGGAAACCTAGCCAAAACGGGAATCAGTCATTGCATTTGGCAGTGTTCAGCCATGCTTACTGTGCAGTCATAAGTGATATAACTTCCTAATGTCCACCTGCCTGTGCATTCCTCCAGCATTCTCCACTCACCAAATCATAGGTCACATTTTTCTCCTAAATTTCTCTCTTGTTGTGTGAGCAGGAATGCATTTAACACATGGACAAAACGTAGCCAAAAAATGTAGCCTAGTTCAGGTCTGTTCATACAATGATGCAGCAACCGAACTTTAGCAACAGGATGTGGAGGAAGCCTTAAAGTTACAGAGTGAGGGCTTGTGAGCACACAGGCAGGAGGCTACCTGGGTACTTGATGAGCTAGATCTACCTTACACACCTCTACCAAACATTACAGTTAAAAAAAAAAAAACCAAACCAACACTATCCCACTATTAATAGCATACAAAGGCCAGATTGGAGGACAGCAGTAAAAATGAAGCCCCTCTGGAATACCTGAAGTCATGTGTGTAACCAGTTATTGAGCAACACAAACATTTACTCCATTTTTCATTTCAAATCATTGTAACACATGAACCTGTAAAAGACTTGTTCCCAATTAAAATAAAAGCACCTAGAAAGAATGGTCTAAAATAAACTGAACAATCTATTTTACTAATTATATTTCTACGACAGAGTTATAGTATTGTTATATATTTATTAATTCTAGCTCTAATAATAGTAATAGTTACTAGGACTACGAAGGAACATTAAGAGGGTGAGTAAATTTAGTTAATTTGACTTCTGGTATCTACTGGTAGGTGTTCTGGCTAATTAAGGACTCTGAAAGATTTTTCAGAACAGGAACACTGTAATTGCCCTCAAAAGTCACTGCTGACTGTAATATGCCTATGTTTAGACAACATGCATACACCACTTTGCAGATGAACCAAATTTATCCATTAGTATTACATGTCAATTTCACATGAAGTAAAAGAAAATTTTCTATATGTTTCAGCTACCATAAAAGGCTGTGTTTTTATTCTCAAAGTAATAGCTAAGTGCATGGAAAGAAATATAGGAGTAGAAAAATATATCTGCACACAGACAGCAATTCTGATTCATTCAAGAGAAGTACTCCAGATAGCTTCTCTGCCATATCCTGATGTTTACAGAGAATGTGATTATTTTGGAAATTAAGTTTTAAAAGCTCTTGAGTCAAGGTCTTTCAAAGACTTGGGTAAGATACACTATGAAATGTTCTGGAGGATTCTAACTATTTACAGTACTTAAAGCATGAGTGGTTCTAGGAATAACAGGAACAGAAAGACCTCAGGAACACAATTAGGGATGAGGAAGTTACCTGAACAGTTCAAAAAAATGTAACATTTAAGAAATTTTCATTTTAAATCTTTGTCACTTGTATTATTTTGTTAAACCAATGAAATTATCATTAATGTTGTCATAGGCAATCAAGAATTTATACATGGCATTTTCCCTATCTTTGAAAAAACCCAACAAATAATATTTAAATAACCTGTAGTGAAACAACACCAGAATGAGACTAGACAATAGGTGCATTAAGGAGCTGCCCTAGTAACATTATGTTCCATCTTAGGGAGGAACATCTTTGTCTAGAGAACCTCATCCCATGTAAATGATATTCTCTAGGAATGTGCTACTGATGAAGCAGTCAAGCCAAGGCTAAAATGGGTACAAGGACACTAAGGATTACTATGCATAGATTTTTAAATACATTGCACCTGCTTGACAAAGTCTGTAACTTCCTTATGATGCAGAACACCTCCAAAAGAGCTGGGGTGACAGTTGAGAGGAAATTGCTGCCAAGTGCACATTTCTCAGTGCTCTAAAACAACTAAATGGTTTATATGAAGTGACATAAAAAAATAGGAGCCCCTTATAATTTTAAACTAGTTTCAAAAGAAAGAACCCATCTGAAATGCCCTGTTGCTCTATTTCCATTACTCCTATTAATTTTGAACTAGATGACTGGTTTCCAAATTTTACAAAGACATGGAAGTTATAAAAAAAGGAAATTTAAAAAAAAATTGCCTCAAATTTTCATCCATATATAGAATATCTTTCCTTGGAGGAAGGAATCAGCAAGAACTCAGTCTCCTGTACACTGTATGATGTTGCAGATCAGCACCATATGTAGACTGTGCAATGCAATCAGCCACTGTACATAATTTTCATTAACATAAACTAATACAGAATTGAAAACATGAACATATATGGACATATACATGGACAAATGCAGCAGGCATATAGAAGAGGTGGACAAAATACAACTCCTGGATTTGGTCAGATGCAGGCCCAACATGAAGGTTCAAACAAGTACTGACAGGCACTTGGTGCAAAGCAAACATTGCTGAGCCCTGAGAAGATGGACAGGACTGGGGATACAAAGAAAAACAGAGCTTTGAGGAATGAAGAGATTCAATAGTGATAATTCTATCACTATCAGACTCCTAGGCAAATCTGAAAGGTTCTTTACAGACCGAATTTAGACTTCGTTACTTAAACATTTACTTAAAAGACATTTTGGAGATCTGAGCTCTTTTGTGGATCTGGTTTTCTGCTTTTCAAAAACAGGCCAAATTGGAATTCTCCAAAATAGAATTGTCATTCATTAAAATATTTTTTTTGCATCTCAATGGGTGTTTTTTCAAGAGTGTACTATGAAACAGAACAGTACTGAAAACAATGTTCAGTCTGATTGTGGAAACAGTCTTATACAATAGCTCAGTATCCACCTCATAGCATGAAAATTGTCATTGACAATTAAATGTAGCACCTAGATACATAAGCTGGTACTAGTTGATTCAATGTTTGACTTCAATGAATGTCAAAGAAAGAAAAAACTCACATAATCCTTTCTAATCCCTACTACTTACTACTACCAGCTTATATCACAAAGTAGAAAAATTTGAGTTTGCTTAGTTGTAATTTTTCTTTACTCAGCTACATTTATTACTAAGCATCTCACTACCATGTTCCAGTAAAAAAATCATGGCCTCCATATTTCACTTTACAACAACAGCAAATTTGCAAACACAGCATCTCTCTTAACACTGGCATTACCTCTGATTATTGAGCATGTATATTATAAACATTCTGTTATAAAACTATAGGAAGAACACTGTTTTACAATTAAACATATGAACAACAGATGAATATTACTGAAAAGACTTTGTGTAGAAGTTAAGGACGTACAGAAACAGGTTATTCAGACTACATGATTATATGTGTCTAAAATGGGGCAAAATATGTCCTTCATGTACAAACCTGCTTATATCTTTTAATGAGGCTAAGACAAAAATTTCTGTTCTATTTTCTTCACATATAAATATAGTGATAGAGAAGAGGAACAAGGTACCTGTTCATGGGAAAAGAGTACCTCCAGCCCTGGAGAGAGGAATCACTCCATATTAGGGCTCAGTCCTTTCCTATACCTCAAAACAAGTGTGGGAATTGCCTCTGAAGATAACACATGCTTTACTGTCTGCCCATTTAACCACAGATGAGAGGAGAGTATGGCTATGAGAGCTGAGCATTTTCACTGCTGTGCTCCTTGCCACCCACAAGTTTCTCTCTGAGGTTTCCTCACAAGATTGTCATAGCTGGTGTTTCCTGTCACCACTATCAAACTAGAAGATTTCCTAATTGAAAAGCATTTAATTTTACCTCACTTAAAGGACAGAGATCCCCTATTTTCCTACTGTCTCTATAACATTTGTATTACATAAGTCACCTTTATTATATGTAATTATATGTGGCACAGGACAAGTGCCAGAACAGCAGAGTAATGTATCTCTGTTGCTTTCTTGAAAGATCCTTGATGGGAGTACTCAAGGACAAAGATGCTGCTTAGTATAAATAAAGATCTTAGAACTACAACCATTATTGTCTGGAAAGAGAAAGCATATCCTATTCTTGAAAATGTCATGTTACAAAAAAAATCTCTTCAAATGTTTGTCCCTATTTTATTTCAAAGGTTTCTGTTAGGACTTTTCCTTTTTTCTTTTCTATATCATGGAAAATCTGACACAAAGTACAGGTACACAACAAGATTCTTGAAAAATAGATAAGATTCCAACCTTCTGAAAGTTACACTGTTCACCTATAATTTGACTGCCTCACCCTATATGATTACAACAATTTCTCAAGCATGGAGTTTTTAAGCAACTGAAAGAACAAATCTTTATAAACATCGACAACATGAAGAGAGATAGCAGTAGCTGAGCACATCCCATACACAAGCAGAATATTTCTGCCTTTACTCAGGTGGTGCTGCTCAAGCACTATCTAGTACATCACATCAGAGTTTTATAGTGATATATTAAGTGACACATTAAAATATGATACGGCGTGTTCTGTGTCTAGTTCATGATTTCTATCTGTAGAAATGTGAGGTTGTTTAGGCCCAAACTCAACTTCTGTTAGAAAAAGTTAAATCAATTGCACTCTCTACTCATAGAGAATATTTACATATCATAAAAATTATTTAGAAGTGAGCAAGAACCTGGTTTGATCCTCATTGATCAATTATTACATTTATACAATTTTTGTTTGCCACAACAAAGACACACATTAAAAAAAATCAACAAAATTCAGCCAAACATATCCGATGGCTAATGTTTTCAGAACAAAGTAGTACAGTTTGACTTGCATAAACATTAAAGTATTTAGAACAGATTTTTCAATACTCATGATGCTAGCAAAATCACAGAACATTAAGCAGTCAGCCACAAAGCAGCAAAAGCCCAGAAAACCATTACAAGATGGTAAAGCATTTTTCATAAGTTGCTTAAAATGAAGCTTTAAAAAAAAACCTAAACAGCCAAATAATTTTTCAAAGTTATTCTCAAAACAAGAACAGAAAATATTAGCATTTTAGTCAGATCAATGTATCATAAATGTGACATTTGTCATTACAACTGTTTTTAAACTAAGCCAAGCAATGCACGTTCTGAGGGGCATGAGCATCGTTACCTGCAATTATGTCAGGTCCTTCAGTCATTGCCCAGACACTCTCTTGACCCCATTTCCATTCTGCCTTAAAACACTACCACCTTGGGACAGTACTAACAGACAACAACACAGCTTCCTGTAGTCTCAGCACTTCTGATATTACATGCTGGCAATTTTGCTGGTAATTAATTTCAAAATCTAGTGGAGCACCTTAAATATTCTCTGTAGAAAAAGAGAGATGTGCAATATGGTGCCATTTCTTTTTTGAAACAGTTTGACAATATGAAGTCATAGCATACTGTGTCTTCTTATACACCTAAAAAATTTTGGAAAATTTCCCTCAAGAGGTGCTTTGCTGTTTCAACCTAATATTTCTCCCTTGAGAAAACTGCAATTCTTCTGTTTTTCAGCTAAAACCCCCACACTTGATTTACTAAGCAATATAAGTCTTAGCATAGGAGAACTTTCAGGAAATTATTTCCTAATCTAAAAGCTCTATTTATTTTTAGGAAGAGACAGAGTCTTTGGTAAATAATGACAGAACAGTACGTCTGAGTTATCACAATGCCTTTATTTACTTGAAAATTGCTTAGAATTTTTTCCAGCACATATATGTTAGAGTTTACTTCAGAAGAAGCACGTAAAGTGAATCACCACAAATCAATTTTTTATCTCTTGAAAGCAGAATGTTATTTACTAACCATCTAAGTGCAGGGGAAGACTCCTAATGGAACAAAGAGTTCCATACTTGATGTGCCATTTTAAGACGGTCATACTGTCTCCTGGCTGAGGAAGAACAAGAGGACTAAGGAAAGCTTAAACCACTCTAGACCCACCAGATGATTTTCAAGGGGAACAGCTATATAAGCTCAGCTATTCCACTGGGGAAAGAAGCACAAGAAAAGGCTGAAACCTTGAGCTACAAGTTTAACAGGAAATGACCAGTAAGTGCAGGTAATGATGGAAAGAGACTTTTGTTAAAAAAATGCATGCAGATTGAAGTAGTTTCTCTGATTTCTTTATCTATGTCCTTAAGAAACACCTGCAACAACTTTACTGTTTGTTCAGATGTCAGGAGCAAATGCTTGCATTACCAGTCTTACTTATTGTTTTAAATCAAGTGTAGTATAAGGGAGTCATAAACAGCAGGCATTTCTGATCCAATTACCAGACAAATCCGTAAGCCAAACGAGGGCCCATCTGTACCCATGGACTGCCAGAGTGGGGCCCCAGCCCAGCAGGCTCGAGGGACACTGGCAGTGATGCCAGGGACTCTACAGACTGCAGGACTTTTACAGGCTCACAGGACAGCTGGGGCTGGAAGCCACTCCTGCCAATTTTTAATGTCCCCATTACTAGGGATTTTCTGAATAGCCTTCAAGGTATTCAAAATCCACCAGGACAAGATCTGGAGCAACTTGCTGCAGCTGATTCTGCTTTGAGCAGTTATGGAGAGGCACATCTGAATCCTAAGGCATGCACTACAAAGCATGCATTTTACATTCTTCAAGAACTTGCAGTCTACTAATTTAGGGTGTAAATACTACCCTGAAAAGAACACTCAAAAGGAAGAGAATCCACTCAGTTCCACTGACTAGTAGGCTGATAATAGTAGCTAGCATCAAAACTTCCATTGTTCCAAGGGTAATTTTCATATTTATTCACAATTTTACCCAAGCAAGAAAGTAAAAATGTTTCCCCACAGAATGTGTACAATAATGTAATGAATAGGATCTGGCATAAAAAATAGACAATAAGTGTAACTATTCTAGCTTTTCATGATAAACTACAACTACTGTAGCAATTTTTAAAAAATAATCTGTGCTTCACTTCATTCTGTTGCAGCACCATACCATATAATTTTACAATTTGACAGCATTGTTTAATCCAAACCATGGATGTAAAAGAGAAACCAAATTCAGTAAATGTCTATAAAATTCATCCAATGCTGAAATGTCAATAATAGTAATTTCAGTTTCAAACCTCAGTCTTCTTCCAGTTCTATTTGTTCGGGGTTTTTTTTTTGGCCTGTTAACACTGGAAATTGTGAAAATGAAAGCTATTTCATTTCATTTCATGTGCTGAAGGAAAAACACATAAACATGCATTGGCCGATACCAGCATTATTTAATTACTTTTTTAGCATAATCTCAAACACTTGGAATACAAGTGAAAACAATGTAGAAAATGTAGAAAGGCAAACTTTAGTACCTTCATGGCTTCCTTTAAGATATCACTGACTCCACAAATGCAAAGATCAACAAGACATTTATAATTACATTGTATTTCCTAATTTTTTGTTATTTTAATGCAGTGTTCCTTTCCTGGGCACCTTGTAACTCAAGAGTAGGTAGAACTTATTGAAAAATACTTATTTTGGTTGATTGGTTGTTTTTTTAAAAAGTATATCAATGCCAAAGTCCTCAGTATTGTTATTTCAAGTCTGAGAGTCAAAATAGTTTCAGCATGATTGGTTGAACTTCTGAAGTTTATCACACCTCAAGCTTTAGTTCTGAAATCTTTATTTCTGCAGTGAATAAAATTTATTTTTTATCTGGGAGTTTCACATTTTAAATTTTTGAGGGGTTGTCTTTTTACTCATCAGCAATCTGACAGGCATTTTCTTTCATCTGTAAAACAAGACCTACTGTGAACCAAAGGCAAACTTGTCAAGCAGGTTCCTGAGGCTGAAACTCTTCAGATGGAGTTCAGTTTCAGATTAAGACATCCAAATTCAGATGACTTACGTGAGTTGTGTTTCCAAGCTTCTAAGAGCTCTACATTGGTAGGTCACTCAAGTCAAGATTCAGTAGCCTAAACACAGGCATCTAGTAGCATTTCAGATTGCTGAGGTATCTCCAAAACTCTAATGGGATTGTCAGAGAGGCCTTTTAGAGCTGCCGCCCATGAAATCCCCACCTACCAGTTTTTTGAAGACTCTCTGTTCAAGGTCTGTACTTTCTTAACATTTTCTCCTCAATATACTCATGATCTTGAATTTCACTACTTTGCAAACACTGTAGCCAATTATTATAAAAATCTAGCTGGTCTTTCCATCACCTGAATCAAGAAAGTTTCCCTGACATCCTCCAGAAATCTCTGGGACTGCTTACATCCCACCGCACTGCCTGTCCAGGAAATGCCAGGGAAGTTAAAGTCCCCCCTGAAAAAAAGGGTCAGAGTTCCTCCCTGAAAAACAAGTGTTTCAGAAATGTCATCAGCTGTTTAAAGAAGGCTTTGCCCACTTCTTCATTTTGATCATGTGGTCTACAACAAAGTCCCAATACAATGCCACAATTTCTGGTCTCCCCTCTAACTCTGAACCACAGTGTCTCAACCACATTGTCATCCATCTGTGATGACCCACTTTTCCCTTAAAAGTGGGCTGTCACACCATCACAGAAAATACTACTATATATCTGAGAGTATATATATACACTCTTTCCCACAAAGGGAAAATTCACTCCTCTTTCTTCTGAGCCCATCATCCCTGAAATGTCTGTATCCATCCATCCATCCATCCATCCATCATAAAGTACCACTACTAATTCTATGGTAACAATTTTTTCATACCAACTAAATTTTTGTTTTAGTGTCCAAGCTACAACAGGATTTCTCAAACTTAGTTTACTTGGTTTAACACTATCTTAGGAAAAAAAAAAACTGTCTCGCTCTAGTGCTGAAGGAAAAACACATAAACATAGCAGCATTTCCATGCTTCAGAAGCACAGACAAGGTTTGCCGTAGCTTTAACACCTCTCATGTGCAAATGGCAGCAGCAATTCCTCTGTATTCTGCAGTGTGCCTTAAGCCACCAGAGGTGGCAACTGCCCATTCAGATACCAAGCAGCCATTCTAGACCTGTTCTGGAGCAAAAGCAAGAGCCATGGTAAAGGTTATTTTTGGTTTTAACACACTAATTTATTAGTAATGGTAAGCCCTCCACATCTGGGGGAAAGCCTAAGCTAAAATTGTCTTCCTGTCTAGAATCCCAAAGATGAGAACTTCTATGTTCAGTGCCTCCAATCTTAAAAAATAAAACCCAATAAAACAGAAAAACGAAACAAAATTTTAAACTGAAAACTTTTTCTCCTCACATTTGGGGCACACAAAATATTGTATTCTTCATGCAATTTAGTATGTAAAAGGTGTTACCTAATGTAACCAACACTTTTGGTATTCTGGTGTCAGCTCATTGTCAGGTTTGGCTATGGAACATTCCAGAGATGTCCACATTAACCCTAAGAATCTGTCATTCCATGTCCTCTCCATCATACAGTGTGCACTTTCTCCTCAAGCAGCATTAAGGCTCACAAACATACCCTTTTCACTTATTCCAGATCTTTAATGAGAATATTTTTTATGTTGTTCTCCAGGAAAGGATAAATTTGAACAGGAAATGCCACTTGTATTTTTGAGCCTCAATTCACATTAGACAACAGTATTAGAGAAAGAAAACAATACCCCCCCTGCTCTGCCCCTAATGATTTTGTGGCATTTAAAAGACATCTTTTTGCTCTCCAGGTCTTTTTCATCAAGAAATACTTTTGCTGACATTACACTCTTACCAAAACAAATTAAGTTCAAAAAGTTTGTTCCAATCTGTATATTGATATGTATTTCAGTGGAGACCTTAATTTCTTCTTAAGGTTTCTACATTCAGGTTTGCAGAGAAAGACAGGCTTTTCTTGCCTGGGATTATACAGACAGTGCACTCTCTGGATAATAAGATAGAAATGTTTGCCTCCCAAGAAAACTGCCGTTTTTCTCTGTCAAGCATTTAAAAGTGCATTCCTTTTAGAGATGTTCTCTTCTTCATAGAACAGCATTAAGATTAAAATTTATTCCAAACTGCTTAAGAGAAAGACAGCAGGCAAAATTCATACCTCAAACACCTCCTGATCACCGCTGCAGAGGTCCGAGGAACAGGAGAGCTGCCTCTACACAAGTTGCATGGTAATTTAGCTAACTTGAGAAGCTGAACATACACGTGGAAATAAAGGAATCTGCATCCAAGGAAGACTTCTGCTACTACTAACAGATGAATAAGAAATGGCAGCTGAGTTTTCATAAAAATAGCATTTTCTGCAGATGAAATTTCAGCTTCGGAGCTAAATTGAGAAAGAGTTTGTGGACTTATTTTAGACAGTTTCTTCAGCATCCAAAAAGTCATGGCGAGATCAGTGTATTTTCCCTTATATTTCAATATGGAGAAAAAAAGTCTAATCATGCAAGTTCTGGGAAAACTAAAAAAAAAAAAAGCTTTTCTAGCAAAACCTGCCCCTACCAATAAGACTAACATATTGCACTTTTAGATCTTACACACAACACATGTACTTTTGAGCCAGGAGAAAAGGATAACCACACAGAATTTAAGCTCACTATGAAAGTCTGCCCAAGCATGAAGAACAAATACTTCTTGGAAAAGGGGGAAGGAAAAGTGTCTTGATCTCATCGAGTTTATTATCACAAACACTGGAAACACTATGTGGGGAGAGAGGATAAAAAAGTGCAGAGTGAAGAGTTAAGGGCCAGGGAATATATAGGCAAAAGAAACTGGGAAAAGAAGGCAGACATATGTAGCCTGAAAACAGGTGGGAAAGAGAACTTGGGGTAAGGCACCTCGACTCAGAAATTAGTGTTAAAACCAGCATAACAAATAAATGAATCTGTGAACATTAAAATTTTAGTGGAACCCAATTTAACTAAAAGCAGAGGAATGGTGAGATTTCAGAAATAGCTGCAAACCCACTAAAACCACAGATGAGTCTCGTTCCACAGTGTTCTGGTATGCATGGGGGATGAAGGCAACAGGTTACTAGCTATGCCATCTCAAATACTAGAAGCTGACAGCTGTGTGACAAGTGCGTGGTTATCCATATGGTGTTCCATGGTGAATTTTGTATTTGAGAAGTCTAGAAAACTAGGGGGGGGAGTAAGTTTATCACAGTGTATATAAGCAAGGCAGTATTTGAGGGGAAAAGGTAGCATTCTTTCATTAGAAATACTGGCATGTGCAAAAGGAACTGAAGCCCTTCTCCAGGCCTAAAATAGAAACAGCAACCTCCAAGGCTAAATTTAAACTGAGAACAATTATATTCTGTGTTTAAAAAGACTCAATGAATCTACATAAATCACCAAATATTTCCTAAGGCAGAGTCCATCTCATTTAGCTTTAGCCAGCTAAGAATTAGATATTCAGTGTGAACTGCCAAGGCTTTCCCCACAGTTAGCAAAAGCAGGGGAGGGAGAGAAGATTTGGTCAGAAGGTTACTGATTTTAATAATTTCCAGATGGTAAGAGTTGCTTTTCGGATTTTGGACTCTCTCAACTTATATAAACGAGGGAGATTGGTTATGCAAGACCTAAGCACTGAAACAGTGGGTGAGATTAATTCCACCCGAGTTACTTAACTTTGCAGCCCTTCTGTCTGTATGTTTTATTTTTGCATGCACAAACTTTCATGCATGCACATGTTTTTAAGGTACATTTCAGAAATCTTATCAAGACTACTAGCCTCAGGGATATTACTTTCTCTGGATCATTATTCTTTGAGTTGCATTGCTACATTAAGATCATCACAGTCCATTGGATTGTATTTGTAATTCACATGCTGGAAACACAAATAAAGTATTCCAAACTGTGCTACTGAAGTAAGAACATCTCCATTGCCAACGTAACTGTGCAGCGTCAATTCTCACATCCCACAAAGCAATCTGGCATAGCTAGCAGCAAGACCAGAATTTCTGAAGCTCATCCTTCTTCTTTCACCTGCATATTAGAGAAGTATATGTTCACTGGTGAGCATCTTCATGAAGCTATAAATATCCTTGCTATGAGCTTTGCATTTCCTTTTTCTGGTATAATTAAAGGTACTAGCTGAGATCAATAAAACTTCAAATAACTTGCAAATAAGGCCCCATTAGAAGTAGCTTTTCTCCTTATGTTAAGCTTCCAAAGGAACGCTTCAGATCCTTGAGCAAGAGCTCAAATATTTAACATGAGAGGCTGTCATACAAAAACTATGGATTTAGAATGTATGTCATATATTGACCTCCTAGAGCCATATTTCTCTCAGTTCCAAGTTCCTCTGTTATCTAAACAGAGGCGAAAGAAAAAGTAACAGTTGGAAAAGCTTTATGATTCTTTCTGAAGTAAAGGTTTTGAACCTTTTACTTGGCAAAATTTCTCATTAATGTTTCATAACTGTACAGCTACTTCAGATTTGATTTAAGATTACTGCAAAAATCCAACAGCTAAACCTGTACAAGTAAGCTTGGAGCTTCATTGTAGTACTTGGTCTAAACTAGATGCAGATATGGAAAACAAAGCTTCATCAGAGGAAGGGTGCCTTCTGTCCTTTGTAAACTGATATAGTAGCAAGCCTTCTGGTGGTACAGAGAGTAAACAATTGTTCTAACAGCAGTTTGTTGACTAGCATTTGCGTTTGAATGTGCTAAATCTGACTTGATTTCATCATAGCATGATTCTGGGTGTGATTTCTTTAAAAAAAACCCAAAACTCCACAACGTTGCAGTATAAAATTACATAGCAATAGCTCTGGCTATCTAGTAATATATAAAAAAAAGCTAGCAAATGAATATAGTGTTACTCTAAATGCAGTTAAAATCCTCATGGGAAAAAAAACAATTAGTCTCATCATACAGGTTTCATTCAGGTAGTGCTGTATGAATAGCCAACTATCACCACCTCTTCAAAAAATAAAAAGGTGGCCTCGAGGAACGTTAATTGTTAACCTATCCTAGTCTAAAAATCAAGAGAAAAACCTCAAACAAATCCATAGACAAGAGATCTCTGCACCTAATTTTTCCTTTACTCTTCTCTTTCCACATATTTGTTCTTTGTAAGAATAAACTATGCCCTTATAATTTGATTAACAGCGAGGTATGTTCAGAAAAGGCATGTTTTCCTATTGAAAATTTCCGAGTCTTATTGTTTACTGTAGATACTGAGGTATAAAACTAAACAGAGCTTTAATTTTCATTTTTCTTTTAATAGCTCAGAAGTGGTAAAAGATTGTTTTCCTTCACGCAAACATATTTAGGAAAAAAACACAAGACACTTTAGCAATAAGGATACATTTTCAGAAAGTTTCTGAAACATGATCTTCAGATGAAGAGACAAGTGAAAGCTGAGAAAATATAATCACAAGACTTCAGCTGTGAAATTTTTATTCATATTTTTGTTAAAGCCTTGTACATGCCTGCTAAATACTTTGATAAAACAGCAGATTTATTGCCATTCATATTTTATACTGAGGCACAAGTGTTCAGTTCTCCTTATATCCATAAAAATGAAAAGGACCAGCATAACGATGCTAACTAGTACATACAAAAATCTGCTAAGAAGCTACAGAAGGACTGGGCTAGTAGCCTTTTCTAAAACTGACCAGAAGAGACCACTTTGCTGTAACTCATTAACTACACAAATATGTGTGTGTGTATATACTCACTCGTGCACAGCTCTCTACATGCGCACATGTGTGATTGCAAGGATACTGGTAAAGCAACAGAAGCTCATCTTCAGCAATATAAATTAAACACTACCCATTTCATTGAGAGCCCTACTGAATAGAAACCAAGAAATACTACAGACAGGCTGATCACCCTGGACTTGCTTCTCTGATACTGACATCATCTAGACATCTGGTCTGCAGTCTCTTTTATGTTATCTGAGGGATATGGATGAAAGGGACACTATGCCCCAGAATTTCTGAGGAGAAATGCTGCTCCCTCACTTTTTTTTTTTTTTCCTTTAAAACCTGCTAGAGCCCAAGGGATGGATGTTGTTCAGCCTGTTTAGCCTTTCGAAAAGTCACTGGGGAAGCTCCTGCTGATTCTCTTGCTCCCCAAACAGATCCTTAGCACTACAACATTTGTAGCAGTGGAAGCAGGAAGGACTTACAAAATTAAGGTTCAGAGCCCAGCATGCAATTCCATCAGATACTATCTTGTATATGTTTCTTAACGCCATTCTTCACTGGCTGATGCTTTGAGGGGAAAAAAAAAAAAAGTAAGCACCACTCTGATGAGTTTTTCACACAGACAGTCACAGGAAACTTGATCCTGTAGAAGCAGCAGCTAGTCAGCTCTGCTCTGCAGATGGCACTGCCTGCAACATACTTCTGTGCATAAACATGGCATTACTCCATCTCTGTTGGAAATGTTAATTGATTTCAAGAAGGTAGCTTGCCTCCTGGTCAAGATGCATACTGTCGAAAGAAGAGGTAGGTGTAACCAGTCAAGTTTTTTAGGTCCTACAGAATTTCATAATTCCATATCTCAGTGCATTATTACAGTTACAAATGTCACCTACCTCTGTCATACCTCAAAACCACATCGTTTTTTAAGGCCTAACAACCAGTTTTAAAGCCTTTCCTAAAGGAAAACTGATAATGATGGTAATCCTGTTCAGCCAAAATTAAGTCTAAGAAAAACGTTTTGCAAATAATTTTCAGCACACTGGAATCTGTGGTAATCTTCTGTTCTTAGAACTGTATGAAAAATATGCTTCATAAAATGCATTTGGGAAGGAGTTCTCCGTGTTATAAGGATTCTTTCTGGACTGAAAGATTAGGAGAGCTGTTTAATAAGGCAGCACAATTCTGTGCCAAAACTGAAAACAGAACAACCACCCTTTCAGAGAACATAAGCATCTTGTTTCTGCTGCAGAAGTGTATAACAGATCAGGGTAAGTATGAATAGGATATTGAGGGGAGCACTGAGAGAGTGCACACACAAACATGCTCGAGAAGAAAATGCACAACAAGGTTTCAAGAGAAAAAACTGTTGATAACCAAGAAAACTGTTCATGGCATTATGGCAGAAGGTTGCAGCACAACTGACTCACAAGCAGATCATGCATCCCAACAGGAGGATGGCCACAAGGTTGCAGCTTATAACATATGAGCCTATCTTCTGTTAGCCTATCAGTTTCAAACACAAACTCCAAACAAGGAAAAGCCGAAAACAAACCCATGGAAGTTCAAGAAAGCAGGACTGAAGCTAAGGACCATCCCATAACAACAGACAACATCTACACGTAATATATACAAAAAACTAGTAAAGAACTAGTTTGTCATCACCACTCAGAGGAACTTCAGAGATTAAGTGGGGACTTGAAAGCTCCTTACCCTTGTCCTCCATCCTGCACACTGGAGACACTGCCCAAATCAGTCACCTCCCATGAGAACATGTCTCTTTATACTTCTAAGCGTGTAGGTACAAGGGTACAAGTGAATGAAACCATGAAGGAGAGGGCATTCACGAGCAAAATCATTTCACTTCAAGACCTGCAAATGTTCACCCTCCCTTTATGTAAGACTGACACTGAACTTCATTATACTAATCTTCCTACACCCCAGTACTGTACAGAAATTAGTCTTTACATGGAGGAAGAAACAAAAGATGCCTTATCAAAGTTTTTAAGGTGCAAGCAACTACAAAATTGCATAGCAATGTTGGTATCTGTTTCCAAAGAGTTACCTGTTTTGTTCAGAAACAAATCCTCACTTTGCTACACATCTGAAAAAGTGAAAATAAAATTGCATAAAATGCATGATTTCTCATAATGGGCAAAGTAAAGCCATTATGTTCTAAGGTGTCAGGGCTTAAAAGGAACTTGCACAAAGACTGGGCTAATTTAGCAATTTAAACTAAAATAAATCAGGGATAGTAAAAATGCAAACACGTTATAAATCCAGAGGATGTTTCAGTTTTTATGTTAAACCAGAAGCAGCTTAAATGGATATACTTCAGAAAAGGAGAAGCTAGCATGCAATTGGACTATTCTTGAAAAAAAGCAAGCAGTAGACTCATCAAGCTTTATTGTCCAGGTGCAGGTGCAGCTACACACAGCAAAAAGAAGTATGTGTTTTGAAGAGTTTCAGAATTGTAATACATGTATAAGGCATAGATATCATAATGACTCCAGTTCTGTGCAAACATTTAATAACTGCTATTGGTTGAAAAAGGAGCACAAAGCAGTCTTAGCAAAAGTGGCCTCTATCTAAGAGCTCAGCCTGCCTTCCCACTGTATCCAAAACTTCTTGGTCACCACACTGTGATGTCAGGTTTGTCTCGTTGCTTACTTAGGCTTTTAGCTGTAATCAAACACCACACATGATAAGTGCAATTATTAAATTCTTTGCATGAGATTTTGGACATTTGCACAAATTTTAACAGCTGTAATGGTATAAAAGGAAAGTACTTTCCTTTTTTTCCCATTTATTGTTATCCAGGCTTTAAATGAGAAGTAAATACCTCTATATTTCAAAAGCAGTTACAAACTCCAGGAATTTTTATTCAAAAGGAATAGAAAGTTTTTTATATTTTAAGAGGGTATTCCACCAGTTAGGAATTACAAAGAAGTGAGTAATCAAGGAAATTTAAATTGCTTTAACCAGGACATTCAGAAATGGCAACTTACTATTTAAAAACACACTGTAATCTTTACTGATGAAAAAAATACAGTGCCAAGAAGAGCCTATAGTTTTCATAAAAAGTGAAATGATAGGAAAGTTTTCACTGTTATTGTCAATGTTTTACCTACACTGTCAAATGCTCATTTTCCAGGACTCCTGAGTTTAATAAAAGGACTTTAAATTCACCAAAAATATTAAGAAAATATAGCAATGTGAATGGTATATCCAAGACACTCTAGTGTATTAAAATTTTTATACCAACTTCGTTACTGCAAATTATTTTGAATGCCAGACAGATGATCCAGACCCATTTCTACCATGGTACATTTAATAATCTACATGAAAGATCTTCTGAAACACTAAGTTGTGCTCTATTTTAGTGGCCTTTGTTTAAATACACAGAGTGTCCAGAAATCAGTGATGAACCTAGTACTCTTAGAGCTGCTCATGTGTCCTAGAAAAGTTTAAAAACTCCTTTCCTCACAGAAAAACAATTAGCTTAAACATTTAGAAATACAATTTTCTTTGCATCAATTATGATACACAGTAATTTGCAATTTGATGACAAGACCAGATTGTAATCCAATATTCAACCAAGTTCATACTACTACAGATGTAGTCCTATAATTAGCCATATGCTGTTCCCTCTCCCATATATTAATTTGCATTAACTGTAAATTCACTTGCTTGCACTGCTACTTTCCTAATGATCCAAGACCCTACATCAGGTCTCTAATTCTCATCAATTCCTTCTGCTGCTGCTTCTAAGAAATACTGTAGTCATGTTCCTAAACTTTAATTTTCAGCATAACATTTTCGACTTTTTGCCAGAAAAAATAATTTGTATGGATAGTCTTGTTTTGGGTGCTCATCAAATCCATACTTAAAAATAAGATTTCACTTACAAGGACCTCAAAATGAGATACAGTACTACAAGCTGCTTGCAACTAAGAGCCATTAAAGGCAGCCATAGAACACACTGCTGCAGGTTTGAGTATGATTCCTGTATTATTCCAAGTGTAATGATAGATAATCCCTTTGCAGATGGAGTTTGCAGCTACTACTAAGGGGCTTGTTTATTTACTGGCAATATTCCAAGCAAAGCTGTTATTTGCGGCATAAGCAGTAACCTTTCACTTAGCAACACCAGTAACCACAGCAAGAATTCATATAACACATTATGTAAAATACTATCAAAAATATATCTAGTTTTTTTAAGAAACAAAAGAAAAAGTTCAAAAGATGTGTAGTTAATCCAGAGCCATTGGTGTGACCAACTGGAAGAATCTGTCTGACTAAAAGAAATACTGATCTGAGATACTGTGACTGCAACAAATTGCTTATCTTTGACTAAATTTAAATTGAAAACCATCAGTAACACATTTTACATATCCTTCCAAAGCAAGATGAATCACTCTTGTTATTTTTAACTCAGGCTTCTATGCTTCTTTCAGCTACCTGCATTACTAAAGTGCAAGGGTGATTCCCTGTTTGTCTCCCTCACCCTTCTTGTTTTGACGAACTTCTGCAGCATCAGGTGTCTCTGACCCCAGCTTTGTGCTGCATGAAATGTTATAATGGACAAGCCAACTTAAGTCATCCTAATCTGTGGTCTGAGAGCAAACACCTTCACACCCTACTGCTTTAAACTGAGCACATCTGAAAAAAAAAAAGTCTTAGTAACCCCTTCCACAGCAAGTTAATTTTTCCACTCTTAAAGCTCTCTCTCTTATCTTTGCCCTGCACCTTCCATTTCTAAATATTAGGCTTAGGGAACAAAGGAGAGACGGAATGAGAATTTTTGGTACTGAATACCACCCATATCTGAACAGGGTTCCAAACATGACAAACACAAAGGAGGAGGTAAGGGAATGGAGTATCCTACAAGGAACTTTCAAACACCAGTCTGGATTGTCATAAAAGACTCAAAAGGGAAACAACACAGCACAACTGCAGCCATCAAAGCAGCACTCCATTGATATGGCTACAAAGTCACTTATGTTAATAACAAAAAACATTAACTTCCGTAGAATCATAGAATATCCTTAGCTGGAAAGGACCCACAGGGATCCTTGAGTCCACCTCCCGGCCCTGCACAGGACACCCCAACAACCACACATGTGCCTGAGAGCATTTTCCAAATGCCTCTTGAACTCTGTCTGGGTTGGTGCTGTGACCACTGCCCTGGGAGCCTGTTCCAGTGCCCAACCACCCTCTGGGTGAAAAACCTTTCCCTAATATCCAACCTAAGTCTCCCTTACCATTCCCTCTGGTAATTTAATGCATTTAAAAATGCATTTGTGCCCACTTTGTTTAACCCTGGCCAGGCCCTCTTAAAAAAAATCATTTTACATGACTGATAAAGATAGAAAGGTTTTATATAAGATCAAATTAAATAAAACCTTGAAACAGAGCATATCTTAGCAATGTATAGCAGAAATAACAGACAGAAAACATTAAAAGCAATGAAAGAAAGATCTGGAACTACCTTACTTCATCCCCTCCTCCTACATAGCCTTACAAGTGTGAACCCAAGTGTTTACTTCAGTTAACCCCAGGACTCAGATTTTGAAGAACTCAGGACAACAACAAATGGAGATCTAATTTTTTTTCCACTAGTGTGGGTAAGCTGTTTTAGAATCTGCTGTTTCCTCAAAATTAGTGCTTTAATGATTTTTATTAAGAAATGTAGTATGAAACAACTCTCTTAAAAAGTTAAGAAAGAGAGAGATTTGGGAATAGATTTTAAGGAAGAGAAATAAAAGGTAGCAATACTGTGATACAGAGAATATTATAGCCCATCTTGGGGGTGAGAGGGGAGACTGCATTAGTAGTGATCTGCTCAAACTGTGGGAACTCAGCAACTTCGGTTTCTATGCTCCATTCTGCACAACTATCTGATCTTTAGAGCAGCCACGGTACACATATGAATCTTCCACTTACTTGAATGTAAATCAGGATTTTATTGACATCAATGATATTTAAAACACATTAATATAATGCTAATCTGATTGTCTGTTTCCCCCTGCCACAGGGCACTGAGAGGACAAGGGAAGGTTCAGGTAAAAGACAAATGTCACAATTCATCAATGAAAAATGAAAGCTTTAAAAACTGTCATTAGCACATTCACACCTACCCTGCAGAGTGAGCAGTTACTGATGTTCATCGTATGTCACTTCTATGTATAAGAAAGCAATAACTGAAGTGAATCAGCACTAATCAAGTGAGAGCTTGCCTCTCACTGCTGCACTCAAGGGAATGCCACGGAAAGTCCATGAAACAAATACTCTACATCTAACATTTCAAACAGGAATTCTGTAAGGAATTCAAAATAGTGAAGTTGAAGCAAGTGGTTATTGAAGAGTTAATACAACTTTCAGCACTACTGCTTGCCTAATAGCTCTATTTTCCTCACATAACAATGAGGACAGATCTCAACTTTGACTACTGCAAACATTTACTACTGGCAAACTCATAAGCTCCATGAAGTCTTGTGTTCATTGTATGTGTTTCACACAAGTTTTGGCACAAAAAGCCATCAGTGATGTGATGCTTTAGCCTGAGAAACAACAGCATTAATGCAATAATCTTCCATAGATAAGGTGCCGCTACTAAAAGAAAACAGTATGCTGCACAGAGATTTTACCCTGACAGAACAATTAAAACCAAAAATCTTGCCACAAAGCCAAAACACATTTGATTAATTGAGAAAATTAGGATACTGCTTTTAATTACATACAAAAATCAAAGAAAAAAATCAGCAAAAAATTTGAGGATGCAGTCAAATAGAGTCAACGATGAAACAGCAAGAGAAACAATGAGAGAATAATCTTAGTTATTAATCACTATGAAAATACTATATTTTCACCTGGTTTTAGGTAAAGGATAGTTATATGTAAATTGATGGTATATTAAAAAATATGTAAGGACAGAATACACAGGATGCAGAAACATCAGTTAACACTTTAAACACATTGGGAAGTAGAAGACCTATAGGATAGGTGGCTTTAGGCATAGGATAAGGTAATTAAAAAATACACTGCTGACATATTCTATACTAGAATATTATGATGATAATGACTTTCCAGTAGCACTGTATGAATTAGACACTGTGAATACTGTGGGGAGTATCACATCATAGCAGCCCTGTTGTTCATCTGTTGTTTACCTCTAACAAAATCACTTTTAAGATACTGAGCTGGCTGAAATCATCTGACACAAAATAGCCTTTCTAGTGTATATTGCAAAATCCCAGAGTGGCTGGAAGGGACCACAGTGGGTCATTGGCCCAACCTCCCTGCTCAGGTAGGGTCATCCTAGAACACAGCACAGGATTGTGCCCAGATGGTTCTTGAGGATCTCCAGTGAGGGAGAGTCCACACTCTCTCTGGGCAATCTGTTCCACTGCTTAGTCACACAAAGTAAAGAAGTTCTTCCTCATATCCAGACGCAATCTCCTGTGCACCAGTTTCTGCTGTTGCCTCTTGTCCTATTGCTCGGCACCACTGAGAAGAGCCTGGGCCCATCCTCTAGCACCTCCCTGCAGATACTGACAGACATTGATGAGGTCCCTTCTCAGTTGTCTCTTCTCAAGGCTGAATAGGCCCAGCTCCCTCAGCCTTTCCTCATAAGAGAGATGCTCTAATCCCTTAATCATCTTTGTTGACTTCCACTGGACCTGCTCCAGGATCTCCATGTCTCTCTTGTCCCGAGGAGCCCAGCACTGGACACAGTACTCTGGACATACCTCACTGGTGCTGAGTGGAGGGGCAGGATCCCCTCCCTGACCTGCTGGCAGTGCTATTCCTAATGCACCCCAGGATCCCCTTGGCCTTCTTGGCCCCAGGGCACTGCTGGCCCATGGACAGCTCCTTGTCCACCAGGACCCCCAGGCCCTTCTCCTCAGAGCTGCTTTCCAGCAGCTCAGCCCCAGCCTGTGCTGCTGCCTGGGGTTAGTCTTCCCCAGGGGCAGGAATTAGATTGGAAAAAGTCTGTGCATTACTGAGTACTCAGCTTTACTCTTAAATGATAAAACCAAGCACTGAAAATGCTCCTTACATCATTAATATTTTGCCGAAAGTTTCTGATTTTGAAAGTCCATTGCATATGAAAAAAATACAAATATTTAAAATATGCTTTCCCTGAATGGAATCACTTGGCACATAATGCTAAATGCTTACCACCAGAGTCTGTTTTCCTTAACTTTTAACAGCAGCATTTTAACATTTACCTTCAGAAAAATCATTAAAATGTTGAATACCAATATCGTACTTATATAATAGTAACAATGTCTACTTCTGTCAAGATAGAAATATCTCTCCTTAACTCACAGTATTACAGAAATTTTGGTGAAATACAAACACCAAAACCCAGAAAACTACATATCAGCACAGCTAGTATCCCAGGGTTCAAATACCAGGCAGTGCTAGTCTGTTCTTCAGCTCTGCAGCCAAAATCTGAAATCAATTCATACTACCTTCACCATATGACTGTACCACTGAGGGGAAAAAACACAGGCAGCAATCTGGTCTCATTTTGAGAACTCAGATTTTTCATTTACTCATCATTTTATTTCTCAATCAACCAAACAGGAGCTACTGTCAAATCAGCCAAATCCAAAGTAAAACAAGAAACAGCTGTACCCATTTCAGTACAAAAGATAATACCATAAAAGTTAAACTGCAATGACTGTATTCTTCAGGCCAAGTACTTGGCTTAGCACATGCTGGGGAGCTAAGAAACCTTGAGACCTAAATCTAAGGCAGGTACATGAAAATATACAACACTGAAAAAACCTTCAACTTTTACAAACAAGTACACTTAGGTTTTAATTTTGACACTAAAGGGGAACTCAACATAAAAAAGGTTAGCAGATTTGAAGTGCAATGCTGTTAATAACATCAGCAGATACAAGAGTGGGAAAAGGGATTCTAACATCCATCAGGGAGATTCAGAAGTCTGCTTTTATGACAATATTAAAGAAAACCCAAATTTTCTATGAGTATGAAGTTCTCATTCGCTCCATGAAAGCAGCATGATCAGGTACCAGCTACCTCCACATAAAATTTGTGAGGAAAAAAAACCAGGAGGAACTAGGAATCAGTGCACAGTTCTAGAAATACTCATTATCTGATCTACCTGTCATCCAGGATGATGAAACCACTCTTTAGGTTACAGAAAATGTAGTGGAATTGCTTGCGTGACCAGAGCACTGCCACAACAGACACAGCTCATCTTCTGTTAAATATCCTAAGAAGGCAAGGAGATCCTTGCAAAGGAGAGTGATGCTTGAATGCATGTACATTTGCTTTGAAATAGCTAAGAAACAAGTCAAAAGTTTTTGCGTGAGGGTTAGAAGACAGAACAACACAGGTTACATTACGGGGAACACCTCCTTCAAAGCACCTAATGAAGAGAGCAAAATAGATAAAGCTTTTTTAAGGGAAGCCTTACAAAAAAGTCCAGTTTTCACAGAGGACTTAGAGCATTTCAACATTTGTTACAAGGGTAATACAACATGATGGAGACAATCAAATTATTAAAAAATGGAGAAGGCAATTGCTTGACACTGATCCAACAGGAATGTGGAGGCTGAGGATCACCTCAGAGGCAATGTGTATGCACCCTGACCAGAAGACCACTGCACATGGAGGAATTAGTGATGCACATCAGAGTTCACTCGAGGTGGCCCAGGCTCAGCTGGCTGCAGGACAAACTCAGGTCACTGTACCACAGGAGCCTGCAAGCAGCTCCCACTCAGCATCTGAAGCTACAGAACCTCCATGGCCTTGCCTTTTTCTAGGGATGTAGCAAGAAGTTCTCCTGAGAACATCTTTCTGTTTGACAATAGAATTGTTCAGGAGTTTTCTTTTAAAAGAATCCTGTAACAGCTTGAATAATGAAAATAATAAAAAAACCTCCTCTTACAGACTGGTCTATACAGTATACTGCACTCTGATCAGAGGCCATTTTGATGCTGCACAACTCAAGATTCCCAGCACCTTAAGGGATGTAAGATTACCTGTTCCATTTTACTTTATTGAAGTTAATACTTACTAAAGAAGCAGCACTTTAAATTACAATTTACAGAGCCTGCATGCCTTTCTTACCAGGATTACAACAGATTAGCATCTCTACCACGACATGGAATTTAAGATTCTGAAAGAATTAAGAAAGACAGACAGTAGTCCATACAACCCTAGACTTTCAAAAGAACAGATTCCACCTTGTTCTAGGATCTGCTTAGAGACAGCCCTGAAGGGCAAAGTAGCCTGTGAGGGCTGGTAGTCCTACAAGGATGACTTCCTCAAAGCACAGTAATGGACATGGGAAAATTTTCTCAAGTTGGCCAGCATTGGTAAAAGGGGAAGTCCTGACTCTGCTCAAACACAAACAAATAGTGTGAAGTGTGCAGAAGTGGGCTACCTGTAGAAACAACAAAAAAAATTGTTTTCAGAGGGAAAACTAAGAAAACCACTACCCTGCTGGTCCATAGGGGTTCTAGTAATAAAAGACATAAAAAAGGCTGAGATATTGAAAAGAAATGTAATGATTCTGCTACATATGCATATTCACTGTATTTTCTAATGAGTAAACTGTACCTTTCTTTAAGGGGTCAGCAAATATTTCTTTCATGTATTATGAGGCAGACAACTTATCAGAACACAATGCAAGAGTATTACAGAAGGCTCAAACAAGATAAAATTAAATATTAGGCTAAGAAGAAATTGCCTGGAAGTACTAAACTTATTCAAAAGGTTATTCTTCAATGTACTGAAGTGCCAAATAATTCTAATTAACATTTCTTTTTGGTTGTTTTTAATATGGGAATTGAGTGGTGTTTATCTCAAAGAAGAAGGTCTAAAAATGCCTCATACTATTAAGGATAACCAAAACCAAACACATTTCTAAAATAAAAGACCAGAAAAAAATCTCATTAGGCAGGAGATGTTGGACATATAAGCAACTGGCACCAAACTTCCAAATCATTAAACTGTATCCCTTCAGGCTCAAGGCCTCTGGTAACACACAGCACGCTGCAAGAGAAGGAGAAGTCTAAGAGATTTCATAATTTCAACTTTGCTTTCAGAGAAACTGCATTACCACACACCTTCCTGCCTACCTGGCTAACCTAAAAAACAGCCATCAATTTATACACACCAATACATGTATATAGGCATAGAATCATAGAATGCCCTGAGNACAAGTCTTAAACATTAGCAAAGATTCTTCTCCTCAGCCATGATCTCTGAACTGTTCAAGTGGCTTTTCTTTTCAGAAAACAGCCAAAATCTAGATAAGCCAAGACAGCCTATTTTAATAGTTTGTAACTATCAAATGTATTTCCAGTATTTTCAAACACAATGCACTTCACTGTATTTCCTTAGGAAAAGTCCTCTGACTAAATTAAAAAATAGGAAAAAGATTTTCAGAAGATCATCTCTGCTTTTTTTCAACATTATTTGTATTAGCTTTGCATCAGGAAAAAAACACAGATAAACAAGTAACCTTTATGCACAAACCACAATTAGCAATGAAGGATTTGGGATAAAAAGATGTTGTATAATAATGTAAACACAGTCATTCTAGAGGACCTACTTTAGGTTTTCTGGTAATGTTCCCTTAGCAAAGGAAAAACACATATAATAATGACAAGGTATTTTTATGTCATTCTCTCCTACTTAAATCTGTATACACATGCCAGTGAAATGCACTGAGGTACAAAGCTACATATTTACTGAAGCACTAGTGGATTATATGTTGGAAAATTGTTGCAATTAGGGGCTGGGTCCTCATTTCACACAAAATTTACCCTCTCAACAANAATGCAAGATGCTGTATAATAATGTAAACGTAGTCATTCTAGAGGACCTACTTTAGGTTTTCTGGTAATGTTCCCTTAGCAAAGGAAAAACACATATAATAATGACAAGGTATTTTTATGTCATTCTCTCCTACTTAAATCTGTATACACATGCCAGTGAAATGCACTGAGGTACAAAGCTACATATTTACTGAAGCACTAGTGGATTATATGTTGGAAAATTGTTGCAATTAGGGGCTGGGTCCTCATTTCACACAAAATTTACCCTCTCAACAATACAGTGGAGATATATTGACTTAAAATAGCTGGGAATTTGATCCGGGCATATTACCACTATTTATAAACATAAATATAAACACATCTACGTGCAAAAGTACATACACCAGCAGCCAACCAGTAAAAAAAATACCCCAAAAATGTAAACAAAAAAACCCAAACCATACACCCTTGATTGTATAAAATTTCCTGTTAAGATTGTATAAAAGTGTATTTAATCTTTGTTTTCCTATACAAGTAGGAAAGGCCAACATTCAACATTTAGACAGTTACTCTTTTTTTTTTTTTGTAAAATAGGGAGCTCCTAAACACATCTGCTCTCAGAGGCTCAGTGCAGCTTGTTTTAAGTCAGAATCATAAATCAGTTAGATGAAAACAGCAACATACCTCACCTTTTCTTTCAATCTCCAAAACTTAAAACCCTAGGTCTTAGTAAATCCACTTGCTAGAAGCTTAAAAAAACACCACTTTGTTTTAAACCTTTAGCACAGCTGCTTCCATTAAGATAAAGCTGCAGAAAAAAACGGTGCTACTACCAAAAAATTTAGATGCTCAGAAGGAAGGTAGCAGTCTTACATAGGCTGCAGGAAGAAACAGCCTGTTTTCTTTTCTGTTAAAGGAAAGCCTCTCCACTCCAGTCATCTGGTGTACTGCAAGGTATTCTCCTAGGAACCTGGACAACAGATTACCCTGCCAATATACTCTACTTCTAGAGTACTGAACTCTTTTGCATGAGCCTGATTAGACATGCACAGCTTAAATTTTACTCAGCAGTGCAGGAAATCCTAGAAACATCTTGAGTCTGAGTGAGGTTACTTTCCACAGAGAATAGATCTGCATAGTACAAACTGTATCATCACTACCCAGGTGTTCTCAAACTACTCGCCCTGAATTTTCATACCATTAACTATCTAAAAAGATCCAATTTACCTAAGTCATTCTATTGACTGTTATAGACCCCACGTCCAAGGCTTCAGCTTGAGATAGGATCTTAAGTTCTAATTTTTTTTTCCCTTTTTAATTCAGTACAACAGTGTAAGACACTCCAGACAGAACCATACGGCGTGTGCAAAAAGCCATTCTGTGCACATGCTAAATGCCACCATAGGAACACAAATCCTCTGCACAGTCCTAACTTTTACCAGAAAAAGGTATCAACTACATGAAAAGACTTTTATATATTCTTGGATCACTAAAATGTTATGATTCTGAAATGTTTTGCTTCAGAGAAGTTATTTTGTTATATGACTACAGCTCCAAAGACAGCAAAGTAGTTTGTGTCAGTTCTGTGTTGACGAGCAGCAAGTTCAAATACATCCCACTTACACACTAGTTAAAATAGTGTAGACAGGTTGCCAGACTTCACTTTTGTATCAAAAAGTGTTTTTTCTTTCCTTTTTAACTTCTTCCTTTTCAAAATTAAAATCAACAACCAAAAAAAGTCACTGCTTTCTTAGCGCCACTTGATCATCATACAGATGTCAAAATCTCTCAGGGACACACCTTTCTCTTCTCTCCCCTGCCCCTTCCAAGACAGCTAAATGCTTATCTGGCAGTATTTGGCAAATAGTTAGGCATTCAAATTAGGACTGCTTGAGCATAAACTGTGTCCCCAAAAAAATTTTTTGGTCTCTTTTCTTAAAAACTCTCTTCCTTGAAATTAACGAAACATTAGTAATATTTCAAATAAATACTAAACACATAAAAATTGAGATTTGTTACTACATATAGCCATTTCCCCTTAAACTTGCAATTAAAATTGCTATTAAGTAACTGACTGCAAGAAAAAGTCCAGCTCAGATGCCACGTCTCATACATAGTAACATGTTAGTTCTCATCAAGTCTGTACTTCCCTCTGACAAAAAAGTAATTCCCTTACCTTGTGTCTGCATTTAAGTACAACGCCATAGGCTCCTGAAACAAAGACAATGAGAGATAAGCCATCTCAAAGCAGAAAAAAAGTGGCAAGATAGAACAGTGTTCAGTAACCTCCTAACTATAGAAATAACATTGTTCCCAGTATTATCACCCAGAACTTGCATATACAGGTACTAAATCTCTGTACACTAACAATTTCATAAAAATTGCTCAAAAGTAAATGGATTTTAAAACACTGAATTTTTTTTTTTAAATATGCTTGCAGGTAAGTTTGATAACTTGCATCTCCCTAGTACCACTAATGAGAAATTATTATATTAAACTTTTAAAAGGGGAAAAAAAAAAAAAAACAAACCAAAAAACCCAAACCCCCACAAAATCATTCTATTCCTCTTCCATTCCTTTCCGCTTCCAAACTTCTCCATCCATCTGACAAGGAAATTAACAGAAGCCATAGATAATAAACATATACAAGAAAAATTCTGCAACTGGTAACTTACTATCATCAAGAGGACTAAGTCAAATCTATATAAAATTCTAATTAATCTTTTATTAAGATACTACTTACCTTCACCTACAACCCCAAGGATCTCAAATTTATTCATCACATTACCAATGTTAGGAATCTTCATCAAGACAAATTCCTCTTACGGTGAGAGCCACAAAACATGGCATATATGGGACTGTCTGAAGATTTTGCAAAAGGCAATTGTGAAAAGGCTCTTCAAAAAAAATTCCACCTTGATCAATCAGACTTCTCACACTCTTTCTTAATTTCTAGGCAATCAAAAGCTTCCTGGGGAAAGAACAGAAAAGAACATAGTTAGTACTTTGATTTATTTCAGTAAGAGAAAGCAATGGTATATAGACGTCACACCAATATAGTCTAACAATTTTAACACACAATTAATTTGCTTCCACACTTTGTGATCAGGAGAGCTTAGCAGCAGGTATAATGCATAGAACCTATTGAGACCATACATTGAAACAACAGCTGGCCTTGTAATCCCATACAAAGGATGTCTATTACAATAATAACTAACTGGCATAATGTTATTTTCTACAGAACAAAAGCAAACAAAAAAGTTGACAGGAACTACCTCAGTAAGCAAAAATACACTTATAATTACTTAGGGTCTGCTTGGTGTATGTTGAGAGCTAGGTATAAAAATAAATTTTGTTTAGTTAATTTCTTATTTGTCCACTGTAATGATAAAAAGGATATGGTAGAAAGAAAACTACACAGGAGAAAATAGTTTTCTACTACTATTTTCTGTGATTATTAAAAAAAAATAAATGAAATTGCTTTCTAGACTGACTAGGAATGAGATTTAAAAATTATTTCCATTATCAGCTTATTTAATAGAAATGTGATAAACAGAAAAGAAATGTTTTCAAAGGGTTTTTTCATGCTTCCCAAACACTGAAGTAATCTTTCAAATTAAGCAACTATACACAGGGTAAAGGACAAAGTTTTTTGGCCTGTTTTAGGCTCACTACTTCTCTGCTATCATATTAGAAGTCAGATAAACAAGACCCATCAAAGTTGGGTTTTACTAATTCAGACTGCATTTGTTCCCTTAATATTAAAGGCATATATCCCATATTTAAAAACGGAGAAAGAAAAACCTTAAAATGGCTTCCCCATTAATTGGAAAGATATCATCTTTACAATTCAATGATTCAAGGACAGAACTACTCATGAAGAACAAGATGGCAGGATGGGAGTGAATACATTTAATTAAGTTATGTGTAATGGGTGAGTGTGACCCAATAATGCTGGGGTCAGCTCACACAAATGGGATCTCACTATAAGCCAGGAGTGCTGGCCAAAAGCCCTGTGTTGACCAAGTCACATGTAACAAAAGGACAACCCAAGGGTGGAGAGGAATCACAATGACATTTGCTTCAGCAAGAGACAGGCAGATCATGTGGGGAGGGGTTGTTATTTTAGAAGCAACTCCAGAGTTAATCAACCACAGTAATTTGAAAACAAAGCAGTGAGTTCCAAATTAAAGGGATAGTCAGGGTTTTCTAGTTAGCTTTTGTTTTTTAAAAAAAGCTGCCCAGTCCTTAGTCAATTATTTTGATGGTTTAATTTACTGTTTTAATTAATCAGTTTTTTCTTCACTTGTGAACTGCATGAAATACTCTTTCCTTTCCCTTCCATATGTTCTCCTCTGATTTCATTTGGCATCTCCTTCTCACAAAAGCCTTTTTGCTGTTTGTCCAGACTTTCTGGTTACAGTAACGAACTTAAAAAAAAGCGGAGTCCTGGAAAAACAGGAGCATCTGCTCAGTTGCACCTATCAACATGGGAACACAGCCTGCACTGAGCAGCTTCAGCTTTCTACTGAAACAGGCTGGTGCCAGGCACAAGGCGCAGCTGACTGTCCCCATGCTGCAGCTGAGTGACAGAAATACTGCTACAGAGACCTTGAAACAACCACTAACGCCACAACGTAAGCAAGACACAAGGAAACTGTTCAGTCAAGTTCAGAACAGCAAAATTACTTGCAAGAAAGAAAGGAAAAGTCAGAAAACATATATTGTTTTCTACTAGCACTATTCAGTAACATCACCAAATCTGTTACTTCAGTTCCCAACATTATTCATTGACAAGTCTTTCCAGAAATTAGTTTGTGATAAATTTATTACTTATCTGCTAATCTTATCACTGTACACTGTCTGCCTTACAGTGTATACAATACTTCCTGTATATATGATGAAACAGTGAAGAAACTTATGAGATACTGTATGAGAAACGTAAGAAGAAATTTAGATGTAGTTTCCTTTGTCCCTCCTTCACAATTTTTAAATTTCTCATAAATTGCTTAGAGCTATACAGGCCTGCAGCTTGTGACCCACTATTTTTATTTTTTTATTTTCAGTTCTATTTTCAGTATGAGTTCTAGCTTTTTACTGAGAATAAAGGTTATACTTGCAAGCAGCTAAACCTCCTTTCCAAAAACCCCAGGTAGGGAAGTTGTGGATCCCCAACCCCAGCAGTGTTGAAGGCCAGGTTGGATAAGGCCTTAAGCAGCCTGGTCTAGTTGGGGGTGTCCCTGGAGGGTTGGGAGGAGATAATCTTTAAGGTCCCTCCTAACTCTTAACATCCTATGATTCTATGAAATTCAGTACTATACATCTTCTCCTCATTCATCATGGGAGAGATCTCCCCACTATTATCTACCCTTTTCACTTCATTAGAAGAGCCACAGAAAACTGATCCCCTGCTACCCTTAGGTTCATGGCACCTAGAGAAGCATTCACATGTAATTCCTTAAAGCTAACACCCTGTCAAATCATTTATGTTCACTCAGTGTTAGTGATACCATTCAACTGGCCCAAAGAAACACCCAGAGCAGCTTCCCCAATTCTCCCCAAAGTGCACCATGACTGTCATCACAGGTACCACAGATGCACACAGGGGCACTCCCAAAAGGAAACTGCACCTGAGTGACCCACCTCTTTTACACTAGCTCCAGGCAGCTTCGTGCACAATTCTGCTGAGAGCACTTTACGAGAACTTAATCCAGAAATTAAAAGGAAAGCTAATTAAAGATGACAAGTGGCATGCAGCAGTAGTATGGGTTCATACCCAAACATTTTTTCCTGACTCTTGTGTCAAACTGGGCCGTAATTCAAACATTACTGAAGTCAGACTAGCTAGACCCATCTAACCTCTAGACAAAAATTATATGCTGATTTGAGATCTTTGCCTTTGAAAGCTGCTGAAAGATTAAAATCAAGCTGCTAAAAATATTTGTTCGGTGGGAGTACCCACTTTTTGAGATTTTTCTGCTTTTGGCTTTGTTAAGATTGTTTTGAAAATCACTGATTCTTGCAGGGAATCTGCTAACATGAACTCAAACTCAAAACTCCATGAATGACACAGAGTCTTATGAATGTCAGTAAGTAACTAATAACAAAGGAAGAAGTTTTAAACAAAAAAGTAATTTCGAAAAAGTTATCCACAGCAAGAATTACTTTATTCTGTAACTTAGTGAAGACGGGCTGGATTCTTTCAAGCTGAACACTGGAAATAGCAAGGAAAACCTTAGTAATAGCTGCTACAATTTCACTCTTTGCACTGAGTGTCACACTGATCTGTTTTCCTAAGTTGTCTGCTGGCTAGAATAAGCCTTGGAGAAGAGGAAATAAGGCCATCATTTACCTCTCAAAGGCTCTCAGTAGGGAAATTGCAGTCATTCTCCTAATATCCCTTTCTACTGCAGCCAGATTCACAGCACATGAACAACTTATGACTTAAACCAACAGATCTCTGAGATGCTCTCAACATTACCATGATGTTCTACAGAACACAGAGGCAACTCAGCAAAATGAAATGTCATGAGATGAACAAGAAAAAATTGGTTTTATTTAATCCTGAAGTGTAACAGTGTGAGACTTTAATACAAAATTAGCTGTTTTGCAATAGCACATACGGCTTATATGTAAATCCCCGAAAATGCACAAACTCATTTGCTTATTTTTGAAATGAGCGTACAGAATACAGCATTATGGTACCCGATAATTTGAATTAAAATTAAAGCAGTGGGGGAAAACCCTAGATTTTCCACAATTCCTTTACCCTTCAGGACCATTAAGAATTCTAGAGCCTCACCCAGAAGCATCATATTTAACCACTCAATCCAAAGACTCAATCCTAAGTAAAAATGCTATTCTTTATTCCCTAATCATCAATACCTGTCTGGAGAGGGGAAGCACCTTTTATGTAGTTAGATTTTAGTAGAAACACTTAGTGAGAATTATAGAACACTTGAGGTAGATGTTTGTCTTCACAAAATGCAGAGAAGTAAAACTGTTCTAGAAATACAGTTAAATTTGTATATGAACATCTTGCAAATCAAATATTCAGTTCATTTATCATGACAGAAAGAACACAACCTGCATCCTGCTGAACTCAGTTACAAACTTCTAACTGACTTCAAACTCATCCATGAGCTTTCAAACAAGCTTCTTGCCAGTAGATAATACACCCCTCTTGCTCTTCTAAAACAAGAAGTAAACTCAATCTGTTTATTTATTTATTATGTTTACTCACCAAGAAGACAACTAGGAATTTCTAGAGGCTGGTTACATTTTCCTCTGTTCACTAACAAAACAGTGGGTCCATAAACAAATGTAAAGAACTTATACCAGATCATCTGTCTTTGATGGTTACGCATTAATCCACACCCTGGCGTGTCTTCTGTCATACAAGGTACATGGATCAAAGAAACATGAACCACTTCTGTTAGCAATAATACATCACCTTTACTTTTCCTTCCCCATATACATGTAGTTCTATTCATTGAGGTTTTCCAGGAAAACCCTAGCTAGAGTTACAAGCACCCAATTCAGTTATAGCAGTATATACAACTATCAGGGAAAAGAAAATAGTTGGGAAGAGTCTTTCTGGATTTACTGATCCATAGGAATGCGTCAGGATTATCATGAGGAATTCAGTAATTCATAATCGGGAAGATCAGAAAGACCAGGATCAGGAAGAAAAAATTCAGTAAAAGAAAAGCTGTAAGGAGGAAGCTAGCAGCAACATTCTGACTTAAGGAATGGAGAGGAAAATAATACAATCATACTGCTAGTGAAGTTTTACCAGTCTCATTCCTTAATTTGGAAAAAAAGCTACCACTTTATTTTTCCATTTTAGGGAGGAATGGTAGATTTTCTCAATAAGACAAGATTTTGGAGGAAGAACCATCAAGATTTCACGGTATGAAGAAATCCACAATGAGGAAGTTGAAAAAAGAAAAAGCTGAAGAGATAAAAAGCAACAAGGATCTAACAATTACAGCAAGCCATTTTTCTGAGCTTCAATCTATTCTCCTCTGCTCATAAGAAAAAATTTGGAATGAAAAGAACAGCCGGTGAAAATAAATACAAAATTTAGAGAACTGTCAAACTTCAACAAATTATATAAAAGCAAAACACCAAGGTTCCTTGCACAAGCTCACAGGTTTTAAAATTCAGTTCCAGAAAGCTTTTCTTGACATTGCTAATATCAACATTGGACCCTGGTGTCACCATTGTTGGTTTTTGGAGAACTTACTTGGATTTTTGGGTGTTCTGCGTTTTTTAACAGCTGTTAATATACTGAAACCTGCAAATGCATCTGAATGATTATACATCAAGGGAAGGCATCATGACATAAGTGGCCTAAAAGCAGCAGATCTCCATGGCAGCAGGGCCAGGAGTGCATGGGGGAAGAACCTGAACAAAGTTCCCATCCTGCAGCAAGCAAACAACTAGAAAAAAGCTGAATCAGTTCCCACCTATTAAAGATACCTGTTTGGTTAAATTCCTACAGGAAAATTGAGCTTGAAGGCCATCAATAATGATTTGGTTTGTTTTATCTTGTTCTATGAGTGCTCTTCCTTTTGTATCCAAGTACAGATTCAAAAATAAATTCAGCTCATCCTGGATATATGAACTAAATTCTCTTCTCAGAGTTAAAACGCAGGATTCACGATCTTCCCTAACAGCTGTGGCCAACTCAAAAAGAGTGGGTGCTTAGCAGGATGCATCTAAGACCATACTGAAAAATAAGCAGACTTATTATGAAAGCACTGAGCACAAAAGCAGCTCCCATGAGTCATAACGGGAGGACAGGAAAGACAATTTTGCTTCCATTTTAGTCTTGCTCTCCAGTAAGAACCTTAACAAGTAAGTCTATTGTGGGTGTGACAGCTTCTTACGCAGTTGATGCCGGTCCTGGCGCATGCTGGGCGGGCTTCACTGTACCTGTGGCAGCTCTGGGGAAAAATCATCAGTGTGCAGAGGATAACATGGTCTCAGCAGCAACCTGTGAAATCCAAAGCCTTTGCAGCTTCTTCTGGCACAAGCAGCCTGACACTTTATACTTTCCCTTCTATCAAACACAAGTGCTCAACACTCGTAGTTGAAGTAAAAGCACACTTTGGCTTCATGATATATTCTTAGGCAAAGAGGATAAAGAAAAAAAAATTTTTTTGAGATAATAGAAAGTTTTATTTTGTAACAGAATAGCTTGCTGTGGAAGAAGCTAATATTTCTTTATCTGATGCAATATTTGTAGTGGTCTCCTTGGAAGTTGCTTCTCGATTTTAATCTTTCCTTCTCTCTTCTCAGAACACCAGTCTCCAGTAATATCCTATATTCCTCATGTTGACTACTATTTAGTCCCATATTATTTTTGACAATCTGCCATGGACTTTAAATCCTCTATATAATATTACAAAATAAATTACAGACATAGCTTTTTCATCTTTAGAAGTATCCAAAAAAAGCTGCTCTTTTCAGTTACATATCAGAACTCACTTTGTGGCTCAATTCCAGTGTTTAAAGATACATACTTAGGAATAAGAAGAAAAAAAAGAAAAAGCACGAGGGCAGAGGGTGTTCCTGTCCAAGAAAAGTACAATATATTCTCTTGAAGGGGACATGTTAGAAGCAGCCAGTCAGCTGAAGGTCTGCTCTGAAGTCTGAGCTCAGCAGGGTAGTTGTGGAAAGAAAGGGCCTCCCGAGTGTGTCCACCACGCTCCCTGGTCCCTGGCATCCACTGGCACCGCGAGGTTCCTCTCCTCAACAGCAGCAGCAGCCCCTGACCGAGCCCTGCAGTGCTGCACTGCCATGCTGGCAGCAGACAAAACAACAGATGCAGAAGACCTGGCCACTTCAGAAAAAGTCCTCTGATGCATTCTTAACTGGATCAGCCACTGAACCTTTCATATGTGCAGACACAAAGCATACTGGTGATTTAGTGAGACTGAAATTCTTCCAATCTGACAAAGTTGCCCCCTCCTTCCAACCCAGTTTTGTCTTCATTGTCCTAAAAATAATTCCCATTCTAAAAGTCAGATGTTCCTCCTGCACTGGCTTTGGCTGAGATGGATCTTTCTCATAAGAGTACAGAAAAGTAAAGGTGAATAAGAAGTATTTATAAATAGCAAACGAATGCTGAAATGAAATTCTGTGGGCATTCTAATGCAGATCAAAACAACTGCAATGACTACTCTTCTTGTAATCTTCAAACACGTAATTAAATACAGATGACTGGTTGCAAAAAGGAAAAAAAAAACCCACAACCAAGAAATCCCTTTTTCCTTGAAAAGGGCATACCAAATACACAGAACAAATAAAAGTATGAGTTGGGAGCTCCCCAAAACTTAGTACTAAATTAATAATAAAATACAATGCATACAAATGAACAGAACTACATTCTAATTACACTATAAAATTATTTATCAGTGCTTCTTCATGCATTTTCCAGGTAAATAATTAAATACATTTTATTTAAATAATACTGATCAACCTCATACAAAGTTAACCCCAAAAAGAATGCCATCAAAAGTTTTTTAAAAAGGACAAAAAGAAGCCAGTCAACAACTAATGGTCCTAATACCCAAACCCAGGTTATTTCAAGAATAAATTCATATTAGTATGCAAGCACATTCGCAGGAGCACGTTCAAAGAAACAACTCAAAGATTTATCAGAGGATCTTCTGTCACTAAAGTCATTACAAGTGATTAAACCACACGGTGGACAAATGGTGTACAGTGGGGTTTTGTAGGGAAGTGCTGGAGGATTTTGTAATAATTTTGTTTAGGTTTGACCTTTTTTTTTTAATTAGGAAAAGACTCTCTAATTCCATCAATCTCAAAGCAGATTGGTTAAAAAAAACTCAAAGAAATTAAAATCTATAGAAACATCTCTTCATATGAAGTTTCATCTGAATTTGAAGATATTCCTACTATTTCAATGTGTGAAAGTCTATTGCAAGGTATTTGCTCCAATTTTATGAACTAGGAATTTAACAGAGTATGATTAGTACTGGAAGTGTATCAATATGCTTATTCTACACTTCATAGTTGGGGCTTTTTTATGATATCTATTATCAGAATGACTGAACACTAACCATGTCGAAATTTAAGGTGAGTTTTGCTATGCTTTCTAGTTGAAAAAAACCCCCAACCCGTTGTCCTAGATTATAATGTATTCTATTATCATCTTCTCAAGCTGTTAAAGTAGGTGGGGCAGTGTTTGTTATCTGTTACCATGACTCATCCCTGATAGCTCCCAGAGGGAGTTATCTCTGTTACTGGGCCATCAAGGACCCACCCCATGACTCATAGAATTGTATCAGCCCATTGTGAGATGCTCCGCCCAGGGAGGAGGAGCCAAGCATTCCCACCTGTATATAATCTCGGGTTTGGAACACCACAGTCAGTCCTTCCTACCGGATTCCCAGAGGACAAGGTCTACCATTGGACCTTCACGTGAAGACCAGATCCTTCTACAGGATCACTGCTTCAGCAGGACCACTCCAACTGGACTGCTGCCACCACCCTGACTAACAGGGTGTCAGGCTGTACCCTGACTCTGTCAATGTTCTTGTGCTATTGCATTTATTTTAGTCTTCCTATTAAATTATAATTCTGACTTGCGATCTCCCACTGGTTTGCTTTCAAACTAGTACACCTGTTAAACTTACACAGGTGAATTAATCAAATAAGTAAAACCCAAGTCAAGAAGACTAATCTCCAAAGTGGCTCATTGCATTAAGAGGTTATGACCATCACAGTAAGGTGAAGTTCAACAAAAAAGATTCCCATTCCAGATGAAGAAGAGAAAAAAAAAACCCAACCTACTCTCAATTCCCCTAAATTAACATTATTTGTTAATTAGTAAATGTTATTAACATAACTTATTAACATAAGCTTCCTTGAAGCAGAGGATGAAAGCTTAGAGTGCTCTGGAATGCCTCACCACAGAAACAGCAGCAGCAATGTATCATGTACCAAAGATAATTTGAGGGACGACTCTGAACATTAAACTGTAAACTCTGAAGTAAAGTTTGTATTCAGTGCAAATCCACTGCAGAGAAAGTACAGCGACAGAGTGTTGACTTGTGCTGTGATGACAGATGTCCTCATGCTGAGCCACCTAGAACACCTTCAGGTAGAGGGACTTCAGTTTGCTAAATTACTGCAAACATTTTTGGAAGATATATTAACGTGACCAACATAATTTGCAATAATGTGCAAGCAATATTCCAGTAGAGGAAAAAAAAAAACAAGTATGGAAACAAGAGCACAAAATTAATTTAGTGATCTCATCCAAAAGCAGCAGGAAAATATTTATAATAGTATCTCTCCCCTATCCCGCTGAGGACATGCATAAGGAACTGGCTGGCTGGATGCAGCCAAAGGGATGGTCAATGGCTCCCTGTTGCAGTTCGAAGTTGGTGATGAGTGGTGTTCCTCAGGGCTCGTCATGAGCCCAGTGCACTTTAATACCTTTATCAGTGACAGACAGCGAGACTGAGTGCACCTCAGCAAGTTTACAGATGACATGAAGCTGAGTGGTACAGTTGACACAACAGAAGGACAAGATGGCATCCAGAGGGACCGGCAAAAACTTGAGAAGTGGGCCCACGAGAACCTCATGAAGTTCACCAAGTCCAAGTGAAGGTGCTGCACTTGGGTCAGGGCAAACAAAGACATGAATACAGGACTGTGAGAAGTTACTGAGAGCAGCCCTGCAGAGAAGGATGGATGAAAAGCTGGACATGAGCCAGCAGCGTGCATTCACAGGCCAGAAGGTCCATAGCACTCTGGGCTGCATCAAAAGCAGTGTAGCCAGCAGGTCGAGGGAGGGGATTCTCCCACTCTGCTCTGCCCTCATGGGACCCCAGCTGTGGTGCTGTGTCCAGGTCTGGGGTCCTCAGCACAAGAGAAATGTGACTCTGATAGAGCAGGTACAGAGGAGGCCACCCACAAAGCTGGTCAGAGGGCTGGAGCACGTTTCCTACAGACCAGCTGAGAGAGCTGGGGTTGTTCAGCATTGAAAAGACCTGAGGAGAGGGAGTTGGAACAAGACGATCACTGAGGTCCCTTCCACCCCAAGCCCTTCTGTGATGCTCTGAGGAGAGTGACGTTGGTGACAGTGCCCATCCAAGATCAACCCACCACAAAATCCTAATTAGAAAGACATAATAATGATGATGTTCTCTTTTCCTCTCCTGCTTATTTCAACTGTTAGTTGCATTCCTAGTTCTTGTCTTTAATTAGATGTTAAACTCTTTGATGAGGAAACTTTTTTGCTATGTTAAAGGCCTCTGGTGATATAAAATAACTAAGATTTAATGTTTGAAACCATGCTGTGGTAATGGTTCTTTACATGAACAGCACTGCTGTGGTAAAATATGAGTCTTAAGGTAAGCGAAAGTCTTACCAGACTCAGGAAAAAACTTCAAAAACATTAGGATGCAATTTGATTCATCTTTGGAAACAGGATGTAGTAATAATTTATTTTTTTTAAATAATAAAAAATGCTATTTCAGTGCCAGCTTCCATAATCCCTTTCAAAAAATAAATTAAGGAATAGCTTATCTTCCAATTTCAGCCTAGTGGTTCCCATTTAGTAGTTAAAAAAAAAAAAAGCTATTTTGAATCTTATATAACACAAAAACTATCCTCATTATTAAAAGTACAAACATTCAGACCAACTTTCTTAACACAAATGCAGTCTGTACTTGCTCTATACCTTCATTGACCACCATCAATACACTGGTAAAACATTCATATCCAATAAACTCTGTTTAACTAGTATTTTTGTCAACATTATTAATCTGACAAAAATGTCTCTAAAGTAAAGAGAGGCGTTTACTACTGAAGGCATGAGCTACTGCCAAAAAAAAAAAAAGTTAAAAGAATATTTTTACAACTTAGTCACTACAATCAAAAGAGAAGAATAATCCAGATTAGAAGTTTAGGTATCAATAGAAAAATATTTAAACATAAATAGGAAATGGCAGATCCATGGCCTTTCTCCCATGTATCTCCCAGAGAAAGGCAAGTGCCAAGCAGAGCATCTCCTGCTATGCCAACAGCTTCTTGCATGGGAGATTCCCCTGGCTGCAAAAGCATGTCTGGATATGTAAGTGACCCAAAAGAGGACCTGAAAAACAGGTCTTGAGAAAAAGGAGATGCATCTAAACAGTAAATAATGTTGGCAGACCTACCAGAATAAAGGTAATAAAAAAACCTCATAATCCTGATTTCCATCCTTCATGCGTTTTTCTATCCTTGGAGTCTTCCAAGTTTAATTATGGAGTGTGCAGGGTGGGAGGAGGAGAAGGAGAAAAGAGGGAAGGCAATGCTCCTGGCAAAGGGCAAGAAGGCTGGGTGAGGAAGAGAAGGGAAACCACTCCAGGGAGTCACAGAGCAAGACAGTAAAAGGCTGGCATATGGAGAGGTTCTGAAATGAAAGAAGAAAATTCTAAGGACAAGATGCTTCAGGCATGAGCAATGAGTTCATCATGATATTTGAAATTTATATTAGTTTATAAAAAAATACAGACTTGCAGCATCCAAAAGTCAGTATCTGCATAACTGACTTTCTTGCTTCTTATATATCTAGTTACTTCTTGTAGAAACAGGCTTCTAATATTCAGGGAAATAAAAGTAACTTGGGAGATATGAGTGCAGAAGTCTACACCCAGAGGAATACTGTCATTTATTTCCTGCAAAAGAAAAGAAAAAACTACTAAGAAAATAATGGTTTACAACAATATAGGGCATACCATGTCTCAGACGGTTAAAAAGAACTTCCATAAGTTCAGTTATATCTGACAAAAGCTGCTAGGGAAATGCTGAGGTGAAAGACTCTAAATCAAAGATTAAACAGCTGTCTTTTGCTTGCCAGTAAGCTGTACAGAACCATATACATATATTGACAGGTTTAAATATTAGTCATCAAGGAACTAGATGAATGCATATCAAGACATTTCCTCACCCACCACAGGCAGCAATCAGAGCAGCAGCACACTGACCCCATGCCTAACCCAGCACATCCAACCAAAAAAGCCACTGCTCAGCAGGTAGGGAGACAACATGCAGGATTACAGGTTTAACTGCACCATATTATTTCCTTCCACTAGTGTTCTCTTTGTGCCTTTCTAACATTGGAAGATTAATCTCCACTTTCTTTTGGAATCCACATAGAATGGGTGATACGCTATTTGCTCAGACAAAAAGTCAAATAATTCTTGTAATCTTCTTTGAATTATACCACTTTCTTTGTTGCTGAGGCTACATACTAAACTAATTTAAATGCAAGTTTAACCTTTAGGCCTTTTTGTGGTGCTAGACGTGCATTTTATGTTCCCCTCCTCTAATGTGTCAAAAAGCCCAACCAAACCCAACCCACCAAAACACCAAACTTACAGAGCTAAATACCTACTGCTGGACAGATTTTTCTAATATATAGAAGTCATCTCCCCACAGGCACAATGCAGAGAGCTAAAAGGCAATCAAGCAATATAAAGTCTCCATCCTGAGCTGAAATTTCAAATATGGATGCTAAATGAATTTCACAGTCTATTTGCATCCATTTTTCAACTGATCAAAATACTTTATTGTTTAGAATAACTCTATTTCTTTGCTTGCATGGTCAGATATTTTTAAAAAAACAAAGTACTTTTGAAATAATTTGCACAACATTTTGCAACAAAATGCAGCTCAAGTACTTTTTCCCACTGCAAGGTATTTACTAGACTGCAGTAATTCTCTTAACACTTTTAAAGCTTGAAACACACCTTCTGTTGAATGCTATGAGTCAGTTTTAATGACAGTGTTATGTTCTATTGCTCTGTAGCTTATGCAAGAGAATGAATTTGCATTAAGTACCCAACTTTAGAAGCCACCTTCTCTTCTCCTTTGTTAAAACTGAATAAAGGTAAAAAAAAAGGCTATATTCTCTGCCTGCTTTCTTATTGTTTTAAAAGAATAAATCTAGTTAGCTGCCTGAAATGTAAAATGGACACAAAATTTGTTATTGCCATTCTATGAATATGAGGGGGGGTCGTGGCGGGGTGGGGGGTATATTGTTATTGTTGTTGTTCGGGGTTTTTTCCCAAAAGCCAGAACACAGAAAAAGAGAGTAACAGTTTTCTTATTTAGTAAAATTTCAAAATTTTAAACTACTTTTTCTGCCTGAAAACTAACAGTTAACTTCAGAAGGAGGAGAATAAAACAGTCTAAAATGCTAATTCAAGGTAGGGGGAAAAAATGAGGGAGTTAAAAGACTCACTGCTGTCATTAGGGTGGGGGTATGCAATACCTTTTTCTTCTTCAAGAAATTGAACAGGAAGAAGTTATAACACAACATCTTTCCACTATGGGTCTTTAGTCCAGACAATGGTCCAGTTTTAATATGCTTTTCTTTCATTTGCTTTGTCCTCTCATTTAAAATTCCCCAACTCCTCACCCCCCC